>CAKJVB030000218.1:3036-20209 GCA_918026665.1 Diabrotica balteata | reverse complement strand
GAAGAAAAGCTTGAAATAAGAAAATATTGCTACATCTGTCCATCCAAATTAAGAAGAAAGACTGCATATTTATGCACAACGTGTCAAAAACCCATATGTTTGCAATGTTCTCGAAAAATTTGTATAAATTGTACCAGGGTAGAATAGATTTTTAACGTTTTTTGTGATTTGCAGGTTTTGTGCAGAATTGCAATTATGTTGTTTTTAACAATTTTTTATATAAAATGTACCTATTTTTAAACATACATATATTATATTTGTTTGTATATGTTTAATTTTTTTTGGAATATGACTTTAAAAATTTTGTGTTATAAAACATGTTACCATTTTTTCTGTTTTTGTTATAAGTCCTACAGTTTGATTTTTTCTTTTTCACTAAATAAAAATGACATTACAATATTGTTTTATTATTAAAAACTGTTTTATTGCATTTTTTAGGTGCCAGCTTGACAAAAACAGCTTTTTTTAGCCAGGAGTCTGTCAGACTCATGGTCACCATTTATGTAATTAAAAATAGGGTCACCAGTTAAGGGTTAAAAACAATAAGTCTGTAAAACAACAAATTTTGTGTTTTCGGAGAAATGGAAAAAGTCGAGTATCGTTCAGTGATTAAGTTCCTCCACAAAAAGGGTCAAACGAATGTGCAAATCAAAGCCGACCTGGACGAAGTTTATGGTAAGATTGCACCTTCGTTAGCAATAGTAAAATTTTGGAAAGCTGAATTTGTTCGTGGTCGTACGAGTGTTTTTGATGATGAGCGTCCCGGGAGGCCAAATGAAGTCACCACGATGGAAATGATCAACAAAGTCCATGACATGATTATGGCAGATCGTCGAATTAAGCTCCGCAAGTTAATAGAGGCCCTAAATATTTCCTACGAACACGTACACAACATCATTCACCATCATTTGTACATGAAAAAGCTATCCGCGCGATGGGTGCCGCGTTTGCTGACAATCGATCAAATGCAAAAACGTGTGACCACTTCGGAGACGCTTTTGGCGATGATACGGCGCGATCAGAAGGATTTTTTTCACCGATTTATCACCGTTGATGAAACCTGGGTGCATTATTACACACCGGAAACCAAAGAACAGTCGAAACAGTGGCACAAACGCGGCGAAGGGCCGCCGAAGAAGGCAAAGAGTGCACATTCGGCCGGCAAAGTGATGGCGACTGTTTTCTGGATGCGAAGGGCATCATCCACATCGACTACTTGGAAAAAGGAAAAACAATCAATGGTGAGTACTACGCAGCATTATTGGATCGATTCGATGCCGAATTGCGTCGAAAACGCCCCGGTTTGGAACGCAAAAAAGTGCTCTTTCACCAAGACAATGGACCGACTCACCGATCGGCCGTCGCGATGGCAAAATTACACGAATTGGGCTATGAATTGGTTGAACACCCACCGTATTCCCCAGATCTTGCCGCCAGCGATTTTTTCCTGTTTCCAAACCTAAAAAAATGGCTCGGAGGACGCCGTTTCGCAACAAATGATGAAGTCGTCGCTGAAACTTCGGCCTATTTTGAAGAGCTCGAGCAAAAGTACTATTCGGATGGGATAAAAAAATTGAAACATCGTCTTACTAAGTGTATCGAGCTAAAAGGGGACTATGTTGAGAAATAAATCGATTTAATTCCAAAAAACTTGTTTTTTCTATCAAAGGCTAGTTTTATATCAATCCACCCTCGTATATGTGGGCATAAAATGAGCAAAACATTAAAAAAATCAAATAAAGTACTTATTAGAGATTTTAATGCAAAAATTGCTGCAAGGAACTAGTAAAAATGACATAAAAATATTTTATGATATAAGATATGGAATAGAGAAAATTTGAAATATGACAATGACAAAGTAAACGATAAATCTCATAGGAACGTGGATCAAAATTTAATAGTCAAGATCTCATGAGTATGTGGAAATCTACGATTTTGATTGATTTGTATATCCAAACTTGGCATACGGAGCCTAAATCCTTAATCAGTATTATTACCCAGCAGATTACGTCTAAAGTTTGAGTATTGGCCTTCCCTTTCCTAATTTCTTACAGTTCTGCCGGTCTTGGGCTTCCTGCAGCTAGTTCCCATCGATCCTTTTGACGTTATCTGTCCATCGTGTAGGTGGTCTATCTCTACTTCTACATTCTGTAAGTAAGTATTCTCAGTATTCTCCACACTGTAATTTTTTTGGTCCACCGCCTACATTCATTCTGACCACATGTCACGCCCAGTTCTACTTCAGGCATGCTATGTGGTTTATGACATCTGAGCTGCTGTTCTTTCCTCGTTTCCAACCATGTCTCTGAGAATTAGTCCAAGTAACAACCGTTCCCTTTTTTAAGCTACTCTGAGTTTAGCTGTTGTAGTCTGGTCAAATAAAATGTTTCGTCGCCATAAGTCATGATTGAAAGCACACATCGGTCGAGCGCCTTATTTTTCAAATAGTTTTGTTATGCTAGGACTAAAGTAGTATCGGACTGTTTTGCAGATATAGAATGTTCGTAATTACGATTATGGGTTCGTCGGTTTTGTCTTCCCCATGTATGTACCTGAGCAACTGAAAAAGAGTATCCCGTAGATCATCATTAATCAGCCAATCGCGTCCACTGCTGGACATAGGCCTCCCTCAGTTCTTTCCAGTGTTCTCTACACTGGGCCGCTTGTAGCCAGTTTCCCGCTACACGTTTTATATCATCGGTCCATCTAGTCGGTGGTCGTCCTCGGCTTCTTTTATAGTTTCTGGGCCTCCATTCCATAATACGTCTTGTCCACCGTCCATCTTGTGCTCTGGCTAAGTGCCCTGCCCAGTTCCACTTAAGCGACGTGGTTCTTTCGATGACGTCTTGAACTCCTGATCTTTGCCTGATTTGTTGGTTTGTTGCGTTTGTTGGTTTTTGCGTGAGTGTTAAAGTCTCTGCTCCATAAGTTTGTACAGGTAAAACACATTGGTCATAAACCTTTCGCTTGAGACACATGGGAATTGAACTTTTTAGAATATGGCTTAATTTGCCAAATGCTGCCCAAGTTAGGCCTATTCGCCTCTGTATTTCATGTGTTTGATTGTCTCTGCTTATTTTGATTTCGTGTCCCAGATATTTGTAAGTGTCTGTTTGTTGTATGTTATTATTGTCAATAGTTATATTTCCACTCATTACGAGATTTGTTATAAGTTTAGTTTTCTCAAAGTTTATCTTTAATCCTGCTCTTTCAGACAGACTTTTAAGCGAATGCATCATAGAAACTGTATCTTGTAAATTATCTGCGATTAATACAACATCATCTGCAAATCTTAGGTGGTTTAATCTTTCTCCATCTATATTGATGCCCATATCTTGCCATTGAGTGCTCTTAAATATTGACTCTAGAGCTGCCGTGAACAATTTTGGTGAAATATTGTCTCCTTGTCTAACTCCTCGACCTAAGCTGAATTTTTCTGTGTCTTCGTGTAGTCGTATACTTGATGTAGCGTTCTCGTAGATGTTTTTGATTAGTGTCGTGTACCTGTAATCTATTCGGCTTTGATTTAGGGCTTCCAGTATTGTTTCAAACTCTACAGAATCAAAAGCCTTCTCGTAATCGACAAATGCAAGAACCAGTGGTATGTTGTACTCGATGCACTTTTCTATTAAGATCTTTATGGTATGCAAATGGTCATTTGTGCCATATCCTGCCCTGAAGCCTGCCTGTTCTTTGGGCTGATAGAAATCAAGTTTAGGTGTTAGCCTCTTTGTTAAGATTTTCATAAAGAGTTTGTACATATGTGTCAAGAGGCTGATGGGTCTATAATTTTCTAATTTAGTAATATCGCCTTTTTTGTGTAACAAGACTATTACTGCATTGTTCCAGTCTTTTGGAATCGTACGCGCATGTAAGCATTTATTAAACAGTTCGCTTACTGATTTTAATAAAATTTCTCCTCCTGCTTTTATTGCCTCGATAACGAGTCCATCATCACCAGGCGATCGATGGTTCTTCATTTCCTTTAAAGCTGCTCTTACTTCTGACACAGTAATGGGTAAAAGTATTTCCGATCCCTGATTTATGAGAGTCTTTACTCGTGTCGGGAAATTGTCTTGTGGTCTTTGGCTGGTATAGAGGTCTTTATAAAACTCTCTGGTTATTTTCAGAATGTTTTGTTTATCTGTTGTTGCCTTTCCGTCTTTATCTCTCAGCTTGTATATTTCTTTTTTACTTTGTGTGAGTTTTCTTTTCATTATCTTTAAACCTTTGTTCTCTTCTACTGTTTGAGTAATTACATTAGTATTATATCTTCTTACATCTTTTCTAATTTCCGCTGAAATTCTTTTATTTAGTTTTTTATATTCTTCTTTGTTTCCCTTTTCGTTCTCGCTTAGGTTTCGTCGTATTTCCATGAGAGCTTTTGTATTTTTGCTAATCTTTTCACTTTTGGTGTCATTTTTTTTGCAAAATTTGAGTTGTGCATTTCTAACCGAGTCTGATATTAATTTATTGTGATCGTCGATACTTAGAGGTTTGGGATTATTACTCTGTAAAGTTTCGGCTATATTTTTTATGTATGCTTCTGGATGATTTGGTGAATTCCAAACTATGCATTTGTAACTGTTTATCATCTTTGCTCTTTCTTTCTGTAGATTTATCGTTACTCTAGCTCGTACTGATCTGTGGTCGTTGCCTACTGATAGTTTATTGAGTACAGTTGTAACGATGAGTCCAAGCCATCACCGTTAAACCAGCGTGCGCGCGAACCAACCCATGTAGTAGGAGTGTATCGACAGTAGAAAGGGCAAAACTAATTACCAAGCTCCGCTATATAAACCGCAACATTTCCTCATAGAGGCAGAATCGACAGGTGTTGACTGAAGGTTCTCTTCTTCCCTACCCCGGCTTGTGGACGTGTTGAGTTCACAAGTTGTTCCGTTCCATACCGACCGCCGTTACCCGAAGAGCGTGTTGAGCTCTTCATTACCCGTACTCCGAAGCAGTCGTGTTGAGACTGTCGAGGAGTGTCCTATTAACCCGAATCACTTAAGGGACGTGTTGAGTTCCTTTCCTTTCTTTGTACCTATCGTCCGCTGTTATTAAATCGATACAACGTTCACGTAAAATTTCAAAAACACACTCGCTTGCCGATAAGACTAATTTCATACGACAAGGTCAAACTTAATTTGAATAAATAGGCCAGGTACTGAGAAGACTAAACCAAATTGTAAATATGTACATAAGATTTTTGTCAATTTAATTTAAGGAAGACAATAAAGTTTTATTTTTATTTTGAACTCTGTCTCTGACTGTCCAAAAGCTACCCGGATAGTGACTCCTACAAGAGGACGTCACACACAGTGACATCTTTAATAATTTGCTTTTTGTCTGTTATTGGTATCTCGGGTATCTCGGGTCATGTATCTCGTATATACCATGGGCTTTATTGGTTACTTGGTTATTTACTGATTTGACGAGATTGGATAAATTGGAGTGAGCAGTGAATATGGTTTTGATGTTTAAAGAGTTAAGAGTTCTACTGGTCTTGTCAGTGACACATTTGATAAAAGGTAAAAAGACTTTAAGTTGATTAGGTGACAAGATTTCTTTTTTAGATGGAAAGGGGTTTGGATGTTTTTGTATGTACCTATTAATTTGGGTTTTGTGGTTGCTGTTTTGTAAGAAAGTTTGCCTTATTAAAGAAGAGTGTTAATAACTGAATTGAGTTGTGGGAGGTGATATTATAATTGGACATTGAGATAATGTTTGTATGTTTGGGGTCCACTAATTAAATTATTTTGCTTAAATAATCTGATCTAAAAATTACAGCAACCAATATTTTTGGCAATTTTGGAAAAAATTATTCGTATCGTTCAAAAAAAAAATTATTCGAAAATTAATTAAAGGCATCGTTCGCAGAACATAATATGATTGACTTAGTAGGTTGACATGCCAGTTGGTAGTTCAGTTCTCTTTCCTAGGTGGCGCTAGTAGTTATCGTCCCGGACAAACTGCGTTTTCGTGTGACATGATATAAGGCTGCAGTGTTTCATGATCTTATTGCATCCATGATCCCCATATTCCTCCACAAGCGAGTCTTTGCAATTTCGTTATTGTATTTTGGTTTCATTTTAGCCATTTTAGGTTTAAGCTTCATGATTTACTAAAATATCTACGATTAAGTATAGCACTATATAAATAGCACTACTAAAAAGTATATCACTAAAACCATTTATACAAAAATACTTTGTATATTCAGTTCAGACTTTTTTCATCATTGTCTTTATTTCTTTAAAGTGCCTAACAGCAATTCGCAATCTTCCATCTACCGTGATATCAATATGTTTCATCAATATATCGATAGTTTGCTAAAATTATTTACCTTGTTCTTCGTTAAAGGCTCCCAAATTATCTAGGTAGAGATTATACATTTAATCCCTTTCAACAGTGCCTGTTTAAGACTCTAAATTTACTAGAAATTAATGGAAAAGTCCAAGGCCCATCCCAATGTGTAGTAGGGAATGCTAAAGGAATATACAACTTTAGAAACTACGCTGTCAATTTTTATCGGTACAGGTGAGTCACGAGTAAGATAAAATTACTACTCTTGGAGGTGGGAAACTTTTTGACCAAATATATTGAGTTTCCAGCTGTTCTCCGTGCGTAGAGGTTTTCTCCCCGACTCTGGAACTCAATTTTTGCAATGTATGTTACCTCAAGTAACATATTTAATTTAATACTGAACATCACAGTTTTTTAACAACAAGATGTATAATCTTTTATAACTATATGTAATTTAAAGGGTTTTTACCCATGTATTTTTGGTGGCTCAGGCATTTTATCCTAGCGATTTTAAACCTGATGATGGACTGTTTAGTCCCAAAACGTTTGGTTTTTTGATGTAGCCCTTTTAAGGGTTTTTAAATAAATATACCGACTTACGAAGACTAACCTCTTTTTATTTTTTTTTCAAATATATTTGTACGGCATTTATAACCTAGGTAGGTAATACAAAAACAATGACCTCCATCCTAATGTGTTACAAAAATATTGGTACCAGGAGCAGGTAACATGTGTAAAAAACTGTTCCCCATTTTCGGCAATTTGACACAGTACGATATTCATACACAAAGTTTTGGATCGGTGTTTAAATTCTTCTTCTTCAAGTTCCACTCCTATCGGAGATTGGAAATCATTCTGGCAATTATAATTTTATTGGTTACTCGCCTGAATAGTTCAATTGAACTGCATCCAAACCACTCACGGAGATTGCGTAGCCACGAGATTTTACGTCTTCCTACGCTTCTTCTACCTTTGATTTTACCCTGCATTATATTCCTTAGTAGTTCGTACTTTTCACCTCTCATGATGTGCCCCAAGTATTCCAATTTCCTGATCTTTATGGAATTTAAAACTTCGCATTGTTTTCCTAGTTGTTCGAGAACTTGTTCGTTTGTTTTGCGATCCATCCATGATATTTTCAAAATGCGTCGGTAACACCACATTTCGAATGCTTCTAGGTTTTTAATGTTGGATTTTTTAAGTGTCCAAGCTTCAACTCCATACAAAAGGGTAGAGAAAATATAACATCGAAGCATTCTTATCCGGAGCGATATATTGATATCGCGATTACAAAAAAGTTTTCTCATTCTATTAAAAGTTGACCGCGCAATTTCAATGCGGCATCTTATTTCTTTTGTCTGATCAGTATCTTCTGTGATCCATGCTCCAAGGTATTTGTACGAAGATATTTGTTCAATTTCTGTATTATCTAGTACTAGCTTAACTTTGATGTTTTGTGCTTTTGTAAATACCATGAACTTGGTTTTCTTCAAATTGATTTTTAGTCCATAATCGTTGCAATATATATTTAGTTGTTCAGCAAGGTGTTGCAGTTCTTCTAGTGTTCCTGCCAAAAGGACGGTGTCGTCAGCATATCTTATGTTATTAAGTGGCTCACCGTTTATTATAAGGCCCTCACTGATCTCGGCAAGCGCTAATTCTGAGATGGCTTCACTGTATAAATTGAATAACAAGGGTGATAAAATACACCCTTGGCGGACCACACGGCGAATCTGGATATCCTTGGTCAGTTCGTCGTCATTTGGTGTTAAAATTAAGTTTTTTAAACAGGGATGACAAATCTAAGGAGCAACCCTTAATTTGAACCCTCATGCTTTGAGTACCCATAAGAACTAGCGGCATAGTTTCGGCGGTAAAGTTGATATTACATATTCTAGTATTGATTCATATGTAATACATGTTGGGTCAGATGAGCCTCTAAAAATTTAGCGTGGGTTTAGACTACAAAGTCTAGTACTATAACAAATCACTAGATAGTTGTACTGCCTAGTAAAGGAAAAAGTGCCGTATGTCCAAAAATATTCAATATTGAGTTTTATATGGTTTTCTACATTTTCAACCATACAGAATTCAATAGGCTACTAAAAATTGCCGTATCTCCAAATAGTGATAGAGATATAAAACAATGTTTTGCAGATGTGTATCAAAAGTTTCAAAATAGTAAGCTAGACTGCCGTAAGTATAATTGATTAACCAAGAATAAAGTAACTCCTTTGCACAAGTAATACTGCGATTATGCTTAGTACTCTGGACTTACTGCAGTCTTGCTTAGTGATTGTTTAAACAGCTGATGTACACATTGCATTTTATTTATGTTAACTGTAAATTGATAACAACTCTTAGAAAAATCCAACCTTATTTCCAGAACCTATATTCCAGTAAACTTCTTCCTTGTCATGAGTATGAACTGGAACTACAACTTCAACCAATAGGAATTCTGAATGAAAACATTACAAAAAATGAATTCAACCTTATGAATTTTGTGAACTTATTTAAAAAATTCCATGTATACAAAAAATTCTTTACAGACGGCTCAACGGACACAATGGGAAATGCGGGTTTTGGAGTTTTTTCCCCAGATATAAACTATTCATTTTCATCTAAACTACCAATCATACCCAAATATGTACAGCAGAGGTAATCGCGATCAATCATGCAGTCCATATTATACTGGAACAAAATATCACAGAAGCCATTATCTTTTCTGACTCCAAAAGTGCACTACAAAAAATAAAAAAAAAACAGGGTTTTCTAAAGACACAGAACATATATCGTATTTAACGAAAAGAGGAATTATCCTAGCAAGGAACAATAATATCAAAATCTTACTAGCATGGATCCCAGGACACACTGATATTACTGGAAACTACAAGGCTGACCAACTTGCCAATATAGGTCGTTCCCTGAATATTCCCATGAATATCAAGCTACAGTTTTCAAATTTTACACCCTACTTAAAAAGAGAGATTTGGTCTAACTGGGCAGCTGAATGGTACGAAGGATATGGCACAAGTAATTCATTCTATGTCAAAATTAATAACCGAATCCACACACTACCATGGTTCAATAAATTCGCATATATCAGTAGGAGACATTTAACTACAATCATCCGTATGAGAACAGGTCATTGCTCATCCCCTCTTCATCTATTTAGAATTGGAGTCAAAGATGATCCTTATTGCGAATGTGGCCAAGTGGGAGGCTTAAACCATATTTTATTAGAATGTCGCTTAAACCAAAACCCACATTTCGACTTGTATGCCGAATTAGCTAAAACTAAACTTCCCACTCCCATAAATATTTGCACAATCCTCACAAATATTAATGAAAATACAATAAACACCTTATGCAACTTTATTTCTACCTTCAATATTAAATTGTAAACTATGATCTTCCTTCTTTCAGTCCTGGGTGCTTCTACTTTATCCGTCGGTAGCATTTCTGGTGTGTGCAAAGCTTGGAGGCTACCCCGAGCGAGAAAAGTTTATACCTTTGTTGTGTTGTCTTACTAAAATTTTAGCCTGTGAAGAATATAAAGAAAAAAATACCAACACAAGTATACATGTAGAATAATCCAAAACAAACAAAGGAAGAATATAAGTGTAGGTGGACACTGATTGCTGAAGCAAGACAAAAAGTGTCTACCCTCCAAGTAAACTGGGTAAATTGTCTAGGACATAGCCCAAAAAAAGAAGAAGAAAAAGAAATGTAAATTGTGAGGTTATATTTGTAGCACATGAGTTTGCAAATAATTTGCTGTGTTCAGTTTAAGTTATAAGCGAATATTTGTTTTGTTGCAGTGGTTAATAAAGTATATAAATTACTTTTAGAAACATGAGTGCTTCTAAGTTTAATACTGTGTCAACTCGTTCTGAACTTATTGTAAACTTAGCTCTAAAAAGCACCAAGACTCACATAAGAGTTAAACGAGATGAGAAATTAGAGCTAATTTTACCTACAAAATGTCCATCTAGGGATTTATTAGAAGCTAATGAAGGACCGAGAAGAATATCCTGGCTGCATAACCTGCGAAAGTGGTTTAACTTAACCACTACCGGACTTTTCAGGGCAGCAGTCAACAAAGTCAGAATAGCCATGTTAGTGTCCAATATCCGTAACGGATAGGCACCATCAGAAGAAAAATGAAGGACCTACAAGCTGACATACTACAAGAAACTGGGCTGGAGATTTTCAAGAAAACCAAAATGATGACCGATATGGTTCACAGCGAAGAGATACAGATCAATAACAACAAGGTAGAATTAATCGATAAATACACATACTTGGGTCATGAAATTAGAATAACCAGAGACAACCAAACCTGCGAGCTAAATAGACGAATCACGTTGGGATGGGCGGCATATGGAAGGATGAGAGACATTTTTAAAACAAATATCTCAATTCACCTGAAAAGGAAGGCATTTAACCAATGCATCTTACTCTTGCCAGTCTTGACCTACGGAGCAGAGACCCTAACTTTAACGAAAGCTACTGCCGAAAAACTGAGGGTAACACAAAGGCGAATGGAGAGATCAATGCTGGGCCTGACCTTGAAAGATCGCGTGAGAAATGAGGAGATACGCCGGCGAACTGGCGTAGACGATATTATACTGCGAATCAATAAACAAAAGTGGAGGTGGGCTGGACATGTTGCTAGAATGGAAGACGGAAGATGGACGAAGAGATTATTGGAGTGGAGACCAAGAGCCGACAAGCGAAGTCGAGGCAGACCACCCACCCGATGGACCGACGACCTAAGGAGAATAGAAACAAACTGGATTGCAGCAGCTAGAGATAGAGAGAACTGGAGACGTTTGGAAGAGGCCTATATCCAACAATGGATGTGAAAATGGGGCTGGATGATGAATGAAGGACCTCAATCATCCAGCTCCACTGTAACGTTGTCAGATAATGTTGGAGATGTGAGATTACCTGACAATATAATTCAACTGGTAACAGACAACCATATACTAGTTTATGACCTTAGTGTAAATACACTGATATCACCTCCACTGCAAGAATTTGTTGTTGGTAAATCTGTTTATTCAGAATCACTTACAGTATTGTGCGAATTAATGGAATCACTGTGAATTTTTTTTTCATTTTTTCAATATTCACAAGAAAATGTTTTGGGGATGTTTTTCATACATGGGGGTTGGATCTTTGGTGCCAATTGAAGGCATGATGAACAGCCAAAAATACAAATCCATGTTGGAAAAGTATTTGGACAAACAACTCCAAAAATGTCAACCCCAAGGAGGAGCGATTCTTCAACAGGACTCTGCTCCCTGTCACAAATCAAAGGAAATGATGGCATTTTTCAAAAATAAGAAGATTAATGTTTTAGATTGGCCCGGTAATTCGCCCGACCTCAACCCCATTGAAAATTTATGGGCCATTTGCAAAGCTAGACTGCGAAAAATCGACTGTACCACTAAAACAAAAATGATAGAAGCGGCCATTCAGGTTTGGTATCGAGATGAAAGGATATCTGACAACTGCCAGAAACTCATAGAATCTATGCCAAAACGGGTAAAAGCAGTAATTGCTGCCAAAGGGGGACATATTTCCTACTGAATGATGTAAGTTTACCTTTATAGTTTTGTCAAAATATAATTTTTTACTAAATAAACTGTTTTTTCATTAAAACAGCCTATGATTCCATTAATTCGCACAATACTGTACTTACCTAAAAGTTATAAATGTACCTGAAGTATTTAACCCTAGAACCACAACGTGAGGGACACTGGAACATAAACCACAACGTGGGGTCGCCTTTGACCCTAATAAAAACTTACTAATATATGACAAATAAAAAAATGTATTTGATACTATGTATTTCATTTTTAAATAGTTTATTATATGACAGTTTAATGTTTCTACAGTAAATATCGAAAATAAGAGTAGGTAGATTAACAAATAAACAACAAAATAAAAATAAACATTTTTTAGTAGTAAAAATACCATGATAAACAAATCTGACCAATACAAAATATTTAAATCAAGCTTAAAATTTACATATTTCACAAATGCTAATTTGATGTTCTGCACATATATTTTTTCCACAATGAATACAAATATGGTGTCCTTTACGGTCACGAGATCTTGGACAAAAATCACAACGACGTGAACGCTTTTGTGGCTCTTGGGGTGGTAGTTCGTCAGGGTATCCAAAGTATTGTCTCAGAGATTGTAGTAAATGCATGTTTTCACACATACCGTGTGAAAACGCTGATGCTTTGCAAAAAAAGTGTGGACAGAAAATTACTACAGAAAGAAGAGAGAAAAGTTTTGGGAAATGGTGTGGTCTAAACGTAGACATTTTATTTTGACCTCATGTGATAAGGTTAATGTTAAACGAAGAAGAAATAAAAACAATAAAAGAGAAAGGTGATCACTATCTGTTAACACCAACTAAAAGATTGCTCTGACATTATACAAGAGGTTTGTAAGGGTCTTTTTGTTCACCACATTGGGCTTTAAGAAAAATAATGACAGGTTTGTGCATTACATCATCATCAGTTGGCGCTACAGCCCTTCGTGAGCCTTGGCCTGCTTCAAAACATTCTTCCATCCTTCCCTATCGAGTGTCTGTCTTCTCCAGCCCCTCACTCCAATCTCCCTCAGATCTTCCTGTACATCGTCCAGATATCTGAGTTTAGGTCGCCCCCTTCTTCTTCTTCCGACCGGCCTGTTTAGCATAGTTATTTTAGTGGGATCACTCTCATCCATCCGCATAACGTGGCCCACCCACCTTAGGCGGTTTATTTTGATGGTCTTCACAATATCTGCATCACCAAAAAGTCTATAGAGTTCAAAGTTATATCGCCTTCTCCACAGACCCTGTTCGTTTACTCCGCCATATATGGTCCTCAATACATTTCTTTCAAAGACTCGTAGTAACTCTTCATCTCGGGTCGTCATTGCCATGTTTCCGATCCGTATGTGAGCACTGGGCGTATTATTGCTTTATAAAGTTTGCACTTTGTTGCTATAGATATACTTCTCGCTCTTAATTGAGGGCCCAGGCCAAAATAACAGCGGTCAGCCACGCATATTCTTTTTTTTATTTCGTTGGATGTGTTATTTTTGTAGTCTGCCAGTGATCCTAAGTAGCAGAATTTTTCTAGCATTTCTATCGTTTCGTCTTGCACCTCTAAGTTATTTTGTTGAATTCTTGATATGGCCGGCATATACATTATGTGTTTTTGTGCATTACACACTCACAAATACTCTTAAGGTGCTTTTACTTCATCTAGTAATAAGAGAGGAAGACAGTCATAAACAAAATAAAGAACCCCATTACATAATCATCGAATACATCGAATCATTTCATCCCATGAATAATCAAAATGAATTAATCAAAAAATTTACCGAGTTTAAAGAGAAAGTGTCATATGATTTATACAGGCAAATCGTTAAGGAACAACATATATCATTCGCACAACTAGGATATGAGGACTGCAAAAAATGTGAGCAGTTTACTCTTCATGCACACAAAAAAGAAATTCTTAATATGTCGTGTGATATTTATAAACAATGAAAACTTCATAGTTATAGAAGCAAAAAACGCCTATAGAAGATTTTCTGATAAGGAAAGATCAAATAATGTAGTATATTTTTTAAGTGACATTATGTTGCCAATAGTGGACATCTTCAAAAAAATATTATTTGTATATGCGTTTGGTAGCCTATCATAAAACCTTTGCAAGAAAAGTTCACTTAATATTGTGGTATAAAGAAATTTCAGGCCGCAATAAAGAAGACAATGTTAGTGCGTTGTACATGTTTTTAAAACAACACAGAGATGTTGAAAAAGTTATTCTTTTGTTGGAAAACTTCTTCTTCTTCACGTGCCATCTCCGCGACGGAGGTTGGCAATCATCATGGCTATTCTGATCTTAGATGCTGCTGCTCTGAATAGTTCAATTGATGTGCATCCGTACCATTCCCTCAAGTTACGCAACCATGAGATTCTTCTTCTTCCTACACTTCTCTTGCCCTGGATTTTCCCTTGTATAATCAATTGAAGTAGGTTGTATCTCTCATTACGCATAACATGCCCCAGGTATTGCAGCTTTCGTGTCTTGATGGTTTCCAATACTTCCATTCTTTTGTTGATTCTTCTCATGACTTCGTTGTTTGTCACATGCTCGGTCCATGATATCTTCATGATTCGTCTATATACCCACATTTCAAATGCTTCCAACTTTTTAGCAGTCGACGCGTTAAGTGTCCATGCTTCCATCCCATAAAGCAGAGTCGAGAAAATATAACACCTTGCCAGCCTAACTCTCAAGTCCAATTTTAGTTCTCTTGCACAAAGTACCTTTCTCATTTTATTGAAGTTTGTACGTGCTTTCTCTATTCGAACTTTGATTTCTTTGGAGTAATCGTTTGTGTGATTAATTATTGTGCCAAGATAGTGGTAGTTTTCAACTTGTTCTAAAGCAGTACCGTTAATTGTCAGGCTTTCACCATTATTTTGGGTTTTCGATATCCTCATAAATTTGGTTTTCTTGGTGTTTATTGATAATCCATATTCTTCTCCATACTCAACTATCTTGTTCATTAGCTTTTGGAGGTCTTGGAGGTTGTCTGCTATTATGATAGTATCGTCCGCATATCTAATGTTGTTAATTGGTGTTCCATTGACCTTGATTCCTGTTGTTTCTCCCTCAAGAGCTCTTTTCATAATTTCTTCAGAGTATGCATTGAATAGTAGTGGTGACAATACACACCCCTGTCGCACTCCTCTTTTAACTTCGAACTCTTCTGATGTGTGTTCATTAATGCGTACGTGTGCCTGCTGTTTATAATATAGATTTGTTATAATTCGAAGGTCATTGTGTTGTAGTTGTTTTGCTTTGAGGATGTCCATTAGCTCTTTGTGGCGGACTTTGTCGAAAGCTTTGTTGTAGTCTATGAAACAGACGTACATATCTTGGTTCACATCCAAGCATCTCTGGATTAGTACGTTGAATGCAAAGAGAGCTTCACGGGTACCTACGCCATTACGGAATCCAAATTGAGTTTCTTCAATATCCATATCAAGTGTTTTGTAAATGCGTTTATGAATGATCTTTAAAAACAATTTAAGTGTGTGAGACATCAGGCTTATGGTACGGTGGTCGGTGCATTCTCTAGCATTTTTCTTTTTTGGGAGACAAATGAATGTTGAGGTCAACCATTCGTTGGGTATGTCACCCGATTGATAAATTTTATTAAAAAGCTTTAAGAGGACATCAATGTACTCATTTTCTATTATTTTAAGGATTTCAATAGGCAGTTGATCTGGCCCCGGGCTTTTTCCGTTTCTGGTGTTCTTTAGTGCATACAGTATTTCTTCCTTTGTAATTTCTACACTTGTTTCTCTGTCCTCAAAAGACAAGTCTTGTAGGTTTCCTCTTTCGTCGTCGAAGAGCTCTTCCATATACTCTTCCCATCGTTTTAGTTTTTCGTCAGTCGTTATCATAGTATTTCCATTTTTATCTAAAAGAGTTGTGTTGTGGTTTCTTTTTTGAAGCCCTGCCATTTCTTTAACCTTTTTATGTATGTTGAATAGGTCGTATTTGTTCTGAAGATCCTCTATCTCTTTACATTTTTCCTCATAATAAGTTTGTTTTGTCTCTCTTATCTTTTTTCTGATTTCATTGTTTATGATTTTGTAATTGTGACTGTCTTTGTTCTTGGCTTGTCTTCGTTGTTCCATCATGTCGAGTATCTCGTCGGTCATCCAATTGTCTTTCTTTCGTGTCGGTTCTTTTAATGTCTCTTTGGATGGAGTGAGGAGGCAGTTCTTTAGTGTTTTCCATTGTTCGTTTATCTCGTAAGTGTTAGTATCTAATTTATCAAAGTTTTCGTATATTTTCTGTTGAAGTTTGATTTTTATATCATCTTCTTTCAGTTTTCTAACATCTAATTTTGGAGTTCTTTGTGGTTTTCTAATACGTTTAAGCTTAAGCGTGACATTAGCGATTAGTGGGTTATGGTCTGATGCGACATCTGCTCCTGGATATGTTTTAATTGATTTGATGGTGTTAAGATATCTCTCTTCAATCATTATATAGTCGATTTGGTTTCTTACAATTTTGTTCAGTTTATCTGCTGGTGAGCGCCATGTATATAAACGTCTCATTGGTAATTTAAAGAACGTGTTTGTGATTATTAGACTTTGTTCTTGGCACAATTGTATGAGACGATCGCCTCTATCGTTACGGACCCCTAGTCCTTGGTCTCCTTGTACTGTTTCAGCTCTTTCTTTGCCGACTTTTGCATTGAAATCGCCCATAACTACCGTGATTTTCTTGTTTTTTGTCATTTTTAGTGCATCTTCAATTTGTTGGTAGAATGTTTCTACTTTATCTTCTGTTGCACCCGTCGTTGGCGCATATACTTGGATCAGATTTAGTTTTGTGTGTGATGTCCTTATTTGTAGTAGCATCACTCTTTCTGAGATTGGGACAAAGTCCTCTATTGACTTGTTGATCTCTGTATCGACAATAATTGCTACTCCACGTCTATGTTGGTTATCAGTGTTTCCCGAATAATATAAGGTACCGGTTTTTGTTGAAAGATATCCTGATTTAGGCCACCATGTTTCGCTTACTCCTAATATATTTATATTCAGTCTTCCCATTTCCTGAAGGATGTTATGCATTTTGCCAGGTTGATACATGCTTTTGACGTTCTACGTACCTATTTTTTCTTTTGATAATTTTAGTTTGTCTTGTTTCGAAGTTTGACAAGGGTTTCGCCTGTTAACAACCTGGGAGTCCTTGTTCTTCCCCTGCCGGATCTTGGCTCCGATTCCCATGATCAGTTTCTTGGTTTTCCTTTAGTACTC
>CAKJVB030000217.1:0-22677 GCA_918026665.1 Diabrotica balteata | reverse complement strand
AGTTTGGTTCTAAAATGAATCAGGAGAATATGGCCGATGGCCAATATTCGTTTTTCCTATACAAGGTAATCGATTATCTTATCGATATCGATGTTCGATATATATTGATATATAGTTCGAAAGTCATAAAAATGAACTATTAGGGATCGTATTGTTGGTTGCATACTCCAACGGCGGCAAATTAGAGTAGATTAGATTACTAACGATTGTATCGTTACAAAATATTACCTTATACTTATATGTGCCCTCTTCTTTCTCCTCCTTTCTGTAGTCTGG
Organism: Diabrotica balteata; assembly: GCA_918026665.1. Taxonomy (NCBI): domain Eukaryota; kingdom Metazoa; phylum Arthropoda; class Insecta; order Coleoptera; family Chrysomelidae; genus Diabrotica; species Diabrotica balteata. The sequence continues at coordinate 22,401 of CAKJVB030000217.1, read as the reverse complement.
CGTTTCCTTTGCACCTTGATACGCTGATTAATCCTCCTAGATAAATATCTTATTTAGTTTTATCTGCCGTACTACAAAACTACTCAAATATGTTCTGTTTGTGGGTATCGTCTACTATAGTAAAATATCTATTTCTACAATGGCAATTTGGTCCAGTAGTTTTCTTTTGAATTAGTTTTTTTTGCTGAATTAATATATTCTTTCCTCTAGCCTGTTTACTTTTCATAACATTTCCTTTCCAGTTGCTTCCATCCTGATCCGTTTTTTGCCTTTTTCTTAACGGTTTGAATGTTTAAAGTTTCTGTATTATGCACAGACGTTTTTTGCTGTTCAATATTTTCATGGGTACCTTTTTTAGCAATAACAAAATGCTTTGATCGACGTCGACTAGGACTCGGAATATCAGAATCGGAGGAATCCGATAAAACGTAGTCAGTCCCAGAATCTGCATATGGATCTTTCTCACTAAATTCACTACTTGAACTAATATTCGTAATGCAACGATCTTTTTTACACTTTATTCGTACCGCCGACACACTACTGCAATGTTCAAAACAAATAATTGAAATGCTATGCGCTATGGTATTCGGTTTGTCATCGCCCGTGGTCTGATTCTCTGATGTTGCCAATGTTGCCATTGGTTGCAAGAAACAGTCATCTCCTGGAGTTGACTGATTCTTGCCCTAAGTACTCGTATTTATTGATGCAGTCAAGTCTTTAGGCCATATATTTACCTTAATATTTATTGGAGATGGCTCATTCTTGCACCAAAGATGGCCAAACGTTGTTTATATACGATGCACATAAAAACTGAATTTGGGTAAAAAAAATGGTCTTGACTGGTTTTTGCACCTAACCCTTCAATTGTAGCGGAAACTATTTTCCATATTTAAAAATAGTATTATCATATAGTTTACTGTGGTTTTATAAAAGTATAGTAAGGGGTTTAAAGATAATAAAAATATGGACATAGCATATATTACTTCTAAATAATGGAACTCGTTAAATTTACTATACAAGTATACGAAGTCCGCATAAATTGGTTATCTAAATAAAAAACTTGTCAATATTTCATTACTTATTTTATTTACTTATAAAAAAACACACAGTTAAAAAATTATCAGCCTCAGCATTAGCCTTAGGTTAGGTTACGTTGTCCGACTCCCAAACGCCACTATATTCTGTCTTGAGTTAGGTGCTTAGGTTATGCTTCATGATTATCTTAAGGATACTCAGATTTTTTGTTTGAATGAGGCAGATTCTTATTCTTCAAAATTATGGCAATACGATGGCAAGTATAAAAGTTAATCCATAAGATCACTATATTTTTTTGTTGATATAGGAAACAATTGTATATTTATTTGTGATAAAGTTTTTGGCAAAATGATACCTCCCCTTTTATTTCGTCTTAAGTAAACCATTTGAAAAGTGGCACAGTAGAATAAAGTTTAATATTGAAGATATTCAAAATTTTCTTTGGTAACTCTTAAGGTCACTGATTTTAAAATTTAAATGACTCTCTGTCAATATTTATTTTCCGATTAATAAATGGACCCGTTGAAACATATAAGCATTGAACATTTTTAAAATCATTGAGTTTCATATTCACATCTTCGTATTTACTAGAACACTGACCAAGAAATTTTTGCCAGTTCCAGGTTGTTAATATAGTTAGACTGGGTAGTTTTTTTTCATTTTCTTTCGATATTAGCGTGTACTGAATCGGATTCCATATGCGTGTGTCCCTTTAAAAGAAATTTACAATCTATTAATTGTAGTTTCAAATATATCTGTATGAGGTAAACTCACACATACAGCATAGTTTTTGGTCTGGCTCCAACAATTATCTGGCCATATGGTGACACATTTGTCAAAGACTGTCATGGCTGGACATGTGGCAAGACAAAACGATGCAAAAAACAACAAAGAAAATGGCCCCATAGAAGGCGAAAATCTAAATGGAACGACATAGCCAGACAGGCAAAGACGCATCCAGGGTTAGTGACACATTTGACGTCAGATGCAGGAATATTTAGATCAGCCCTCTTTAAAATTTCTGAAGCAATTTCATTTCCTCCTCTGTTTGCTTTGGTTTCATCCCACATTACAGAATACGCAACACTGTTATATCCATCGTATAAAGTGTAATTCAAAGTCCATAATTTTCCCTTATAAAAGGTAAAAAATTGATTAAAAATGGCGTTAAAAGGCATTTTTGTGCTTAGTATTTGCTTTTGCTTTAGTCATATCGACAGATTTAAATTTATATCTGCATTCTGCTTATTTTAAGTGCGTATTTCTCTTACTTTCAATTAGTTGTTTGTCAGAATCATTAACTATTTGTTCGTATTTTATCTGCAAATATATCGCAGTCGTCCGTAAGTGTCTATTTCTGAGGGTTTAAATGTTAAATTGAATTGCTTATTAAATATATCGCGATACAGCCAGGGCTTTGCTATGACTTAAGAAGCATCATTATTCTCTGTTTTTTCTTGTTTTTTTAATTTATACATTTTTTCAATGTTAAATAAGGCCACAAATAATTATTTTTGCACCCTTTCCGACTGTATTGACACTCGCGTTTCAGACAAGATAAAATATGTGATACCACAGGATCAATAATTGTTTGTGTTGTCTTATTACTTGGCTCATGAGTGCCCCTAAGATCTCGTTAAACCATGACTCCATCCTGCCGCTTTGATAAAGCAGTCTTCATTACTGGTTGTGAAATACTTAACGTATTTAAGAACATGGTTTTACATACTACAGTTCTAATACCCTTAATTACAAAAGACTAAACTAAGGTATTTGTTCTTAGTTTAGATTCATCTCCTGAGCGCAACCTATGTCGTTTTGTAGATTTCGTTTGGACACAAGATAATATAAATTGTCTTTTGATTTTTTCTTTTATCACCATTAGCTTGGTGTCCCATGTGCTAAAGTTACTACTAAAAGTTATCCACAACCATAATATAATCATAAACATAGACAATATACATGATATACAATTTGATTTTCGCAGAGACATGGTAGCGCGTAAACCTCTTTTTCTAAGTTACATGAGAGCACAAGGGTGAATAGGATAGCCTGAGAAAATTTCCATAAAGGCCAGGATAATAGGATTTTTCGCAAGAATATGTTTTTATTTACGGTTTTGTATAATATATGAGTCGCTTAATATTAAAGACAGACTTGTCTCATATAAGAAAATATTAAAATAAATTATTTTTTTTGTACACAGCTGCTATTGTTACATTTATAAAAATCTCACTTCCTAAAATTTAAGTAAAGGCTTCAAAAGTAATGTTTCCCTTCATTCCCATTACCATTCTTCCTCCAATTTAGTCCAAAATGTTTTTCAAGCAACTTTGCTACGTCCTTAAAATTTTCTGCTTTTAGGGTCACACCAATAAGAATTCCTTTTAGTATTATGATTCTGGTTGCCAATAGTGTAGTTGGTCCTACAAATTTTCTTTTCTGCACTAGCGTGGTTGTAAGCCATCTCTCCTTTCACAATTGTTTCCCAGTTTAGTTTTCCAAAGAACTATTCGCCGGAAGGTGGATATTTTGAAATGAAATTGAGCCACCGTTTTCATAACATTTCTTTACGTCTTGTTTCCAGTCCAACGATACATAATTCCTACCAATCAAATTTTTTAAATGTTTTCTTTATCATCCCAAACAGTGTATCGGTAGGAAGAAATGAGTGCCCAGTTATAGGAAAGACTGATTCAGTTTTTCGTATGCTCGTTGGAGCTCAGCTATCCAGAAACTTACAGCACGCTGTGAAAATATTTATATTCTTATTTTGTCCAGTACAACCATTAGACACTAAACGAATGGAGCTATATCCTAAGAGATCAGCTGATCTCAACTCATTTAATACAATGATAGCAATCTTGTTGAATGATGATTTTTTTGCCTCGTCTTTCGTCCAGGTCTAAAATAAGACAGTACTAGGTTCATAGATTCATTTGACAATATTTTAACTACTGAAAGGTTAAAATAGTAAAACTGTCGTAAATAGTACGCACATTGATCAGTTTCTTTTGACAAAATACGGTTCTTTTGACAATCAAAACTTAAAATAAAACATCCTTATGGTTTTTCTCGCAGTCGTTGAAAGAAGATTTGGGCCTGTTTCTTGTGTAACTTTATTTTCACTTTTAGATACCTTTTTTCTTTATCTGTTTCTTTCACTTGGATAAGATTTTCGAATTCTAGGCAAGTACCATATTCATCCATGGTAGGGTAAGAGAATCCAATGCTGAAATCTGACCAAAATATTTTCCCGACAAATCACTGAGTAACCTTCTCAGATTCTTCTTTACCATAATTGAGCATGTTAAACATTTTGGCGATATTCAGATCTGATGGTAGGTAGACACGTCATAAGTAATGTGAATAATGCGATTCAATAACTCAAAAACTGAAGAGGAACTTTTTTACTTCTTCTCTTTTCAGAGCAAACCTAACTTCCTTGAGGTTTCCGCCTCTGATTTTCACTGGGACATGAGATACACCGTTCTTGAATTTTCGGAACACTTTTATAATTTTATGCTTAATAACGGGCTGCAACACCTTAAGAAAAGCATCCCTGCAAACGTTGAGATTGTTGTCAGCGTAGTTTACAACCGAATATTAGAAGATTGTGGTTTTCCCCTTTATAGGCTCAAGCTTCCTTCTTTTGAAGTTGGGTGGGCTAGCATGACAGTATTACAAAATAAACGCATCTTGCTTGCTTTTTCTGGGATGGAGTAAAAGGCTTTGTGGAACTCCATGACATCATGCATTGTAAAAAGCTGGCACTAGTATCCAACTCGGTGGTGACAGGTGGGGTACAGAGACAGATGTTTGGCTGAGTACCTGCATGAACATTTAAAAGGAGTAATTAATAAAACTTTAGTTAAAACAATGAGTAGTCTATTCATTCAAGTCAATAGTCAGAATTTTCATTAGGAAGCTTTAAATTTTATGAAAACTTAAGCAAATGGTACTAAGCTGGTTATGTTATTACAGTCAACTTTCAAGCTTCATATTTTAAAATTAGACTTTATCATATCACTTAAAAACTATTTCTAAATCGGATGAACATATATAGTAACTTCTAACATATCAAACTTCCACCCACCTATTGACAATTTGTTACAGCAATTAAATGTTAAGTACTGGATTATGTTCAATGATTAGACTTACCTTTGTCCTTTCTGGATGGTTTATTTTTCGTTTTTCAGGATCGCTTTTCTTTTTAGGCGTTGTCCCAGAATTAACAGATATATTTGACTCCATAAATCTACTTTTTAAACTAATATTATGCGAAAAAAACAGTTTACACTACTGATAAACACAAATAAAACGATTAACATCAGACAAGTTGTCGATTTTTGATTTCTTAGTAATGAGATCGCAATACAGCATTCTCATTGTCTGTTAGGGAGATGTCAGTTTTTGAAATAAACCTTCATAGCAGGAGTTCGTTTTTGATACAGACCTTCAACTGTGTTGAAAATAACGTATTCCCATCCCTGTTTGAAGGAAACTATTTTCACCGTTGAAAAAAACAGGAACAATTCCATAAGAAACCACTACTAATTAAATTTTTATTTTTTTGACACATGTATGTCTTTAATCTGAAGCCACTCACATATTTAAGAAAATGTTTGATATCTTAAATATTTTTACTATTTATTTCTATTCACAATTTTTCGTTATAATGTGAAAGTCTTGTTTTAAGGTATTCTTTTTATATCAAGAACCGCATGAAAACTTTCAATACTTGTAGTAAAAGTAATTACTGTATATAAAAATATCTCATTTCATCAGACATTCGGACGTCCTTACGTCTAAATTCAAATAATCTACAAAACAAAAACTTATATTCTTGAATCCAAAGTTTTTTACAACCACAAATATAAATGCTGACTTTTATGACAAAAATCCATAAAATTATGTCTATATTAATAAAACTAAGTTTTTAGAACTAAAAAAAAAATATTTGTAAATCTCAATCTTCAGCCTGCCAACCCGTGTTTCTTACCATTTTTCTAAATATTTACCGACTACAAGGGACCTGGCCACAAACTTGGACGCAAAGTTCCTTGTTAAATAATAAATGAGATAAACTGTAGTTCCTACTCTTCAACTTTTTTCGAGATTACAATTTGTATTATTTATTTGGCGCTACGTTTACAATTTCCCTAAAATAAAAAGGATTTGATCGTTAAATTTTGCAAACTGTTTTGGATGGGTTGGAGCCAATAAAAGGGGCTATTTGTTAACTATTTTTTTTACCTTTTTACATAACAAATATTCCAAGTAGGTAAAGAAATAATAAGTAAGACTTACTCACAATCAATTTAATTTAACTATCAGACGACCGGTTTCGCTTTCTACAATATGCAAAGCATCCTCAGGTCTCGATACAAAGTTAAACAAATGATGCCGATACTCTATTAATTGATGGATGGTAGAACATGGTTGAAACTAACAACTTAAACTAACTTAATCTAATCAAGTTATGCTAGCTTGATTACACTGGGTTAGTTTAAGTGTTATCAAAGAATATAGAGGCATATTGGTGTTATTTTTTTTTACTATTTATTAACGAGAATAAAGTATGTCGTCCATTGGCAACAGTGTGACAATTGCAATAACATCTTTTTAGGTGTTGTTGCCAAATCAATTTTAAATATGAAAAAATATATTAAAATAGTATTAGATATTGTCAAGTTTAAATATTTTTATAAATAATATTTATAAAAATATTTAAACTTGACAACATTCTAATCCACCCCTTGGACTATTCCAAAAATTTTAGGTGGCTCTTTATAAATAATTTGTTCTTAGTAACGTTCAGTTGTATTTGTTTATAACAAACAAAATGGCTAGTTGCACCTCATGTGAAATTTCTTACAATGATAGCGTTCGAATGGACTGTAAAAATGAAATTATGAACTTTTTTTATTCACATGGGGTGTTAAAAAATACTAGAATATGTCCAGATTGCGGTAGTGTTTTGAAAGTGGATGGCGAAGAAAGATTTAGGTGTTACAAGCGTGTCAGCAAACATAAAAAAGCGCTGAAACTCTGTGGTTTTTCTGCATCGGCAAGGAAGGGTACTTTTTTTGAGTATGCTAAATTGCCGATAGAAAAAATATTTTTGCTGGTAAGTATTTTGTTACATCTACGTCCTCCTAGATATAACTTTATTCGGAACGAGTTGAAAATTGGTGCTCAAACAATTGTAGCCAGGTATTCCTTCTCACGCGAGGTCTTTATAAGTTTCGCAATGAATAATTCAAAGAAATTGGGTGGGAAGGACATACCGGTTGAAACTGATGAGTGCAAATTTGGCCGGAGAAAATACAATAGAGGTCGGTTGTACACCGGTCAATGGGTTTTTGGTGATATTGATCGGAACTCCAAGAAATTCTTTTTAGTACCGGTTGAAAAAAGGGATAAAGACACTTTGCTTGGACTGATTAACGAATGTATTCTTCCTGGGACAACAATTTATAGCGATTGTTGGATTGATTGCGATTGATTGCTTGTCCCATGAAGGATTTATTCATCAAACAGTAAATCATTCGAAGCATTTTGTTGACCCTGAAACTGGTACCCACACCAACAACGTGGAACGGCTTTGGAGGGAAGTTCGGTCTAACATTCCCAAGTACGGTGTACGAAGCGAGCACTTTGTAGGTTACCTGGCTGAATTTTTCTTTAAGAGAATTTTTTCATCTCGAAACGAAAGGTTACACCATTTTTTCCTCGCTGCCGCAAATTTGTATCCACCAGCAGATTAAGGGTAAGTAGAAACATAAAGACTATTATCTACTATTATTTTAAATTTTTATATTCTTATTTCAAATTCTTATATATTCTCATTTCAAATTCATATATATTGTTATTTCAAATTTTTACAATTTGTTATTTCAAATATGTTATACATTTTTACTCCATACAAAGCAATTATAAACGTGGCAACATTGCGAATATATGTCAAATTATAATTATTATTCAGATGCGCACAGTTCTTTTCATAATTTTATTAAATTACGACTTTTTGTAAACATTTTTACTTTTTTAATGGTTTAGGCCATAAATATTAATATTTATATATATATATATATATATATATATATATATATATATATATATATATATATATATATATATATATATATATATATATATATATATATATATTTCATATGATTTTGTAAGTAGTTTTATATTTTTACAACCTTTTTATAGTAATTTCCTATTTTTTACAATTTTTTTTTTGATTATTTTAAGGTTTTTTAGCAATTTCTTTAGTTTTATTACCTTAAATTACAAAAATATAGCCTTTTAATAATATAAGTCCCAAAAAATTGCAAAAATAGCGTTTCCCCCGGTTTCCTTGAAATATATCCTATTTTTTACTCGACCTTTCAATTGTGTTCAATTATTATCAAGAGCTGCTAAAAAATACAAAAAATCTTACAAAGTTGAACTAGAAAGAAAAAAATAACTCACCAAATAAAATTAGTTTGGTATATAAAAACGCTAACATATTTGAAAAAATATTAATATAAAAATGTTCTAATCTAATAAAAAATGCTTCTCTGAAATTTTTTTATAATTTTGAAAAAGTTTCTTAACACAAAAACCAATTGAATTTGTAAATCAATTTGAAGTGACAATTACAAATAAGCCTCAATGTCATAAATACCAACTTGACAATTATATTGCCAAAAATAAAATTTGTTTAAAAATTCTTTTTTGTTTAGTAACATAAAAAGAAGAAGATTTATTCATCCTTGATAGATGCTTGAAACAATGTAATAAATACATAGAAAATTAAATCAAAATGTGATATTTTACTGATTTTATATTTAAACTACATAGAAATAATATAATTATAAATTTTGCTTAGATTTTGGATTTCTGAGCTTTTGTTTAAATTATTATCACTTTTGCTAATACAAACCATTTTCAAAAAAGTTACTTTGAATTTATTACTTTCACTACATAAAATTTCAAAATTATCAAAATCCATAATATGGTCTTTGTCGATTACATGCTCTGCCAAAGCACAAGATGGTTTCTTAATTCTGCAATCACTTTTGTGATTTTGTGATTTTTCTTTCAAATCGCATTATTTCTCACAAAAGTAATTGCAGAATTAAGAAACCATTTGTGCTTTTCTTGTGCTGATCTTAAGAAGGCACTACCAAAAGAGATGTCGAAAACAGAATGCAAGAAAACAAGAAACGAAATTGACAATATATCGAACCTTGGTAGAGTCTATTATGACATTAAGCAGAAGTTTGGTATATCACGCAAAAAGCTAGAAAAAGAATAGAAGTAGTAGAAATGGATTTTATAAGCAGAGCGTGTGGTGTATCCAAAAAAAAACATATTTGGAATAAAATATTAGAAGGAGGACAAAATAGTGAATATTCCAGTGTAAACAGAATTGAAACGTGACAACTAGTGTGGTATGGTCACGTAAAGCGAACGAATGAAGGTAGATGACCAAAGAAAGCTGTAAATTACACACCACAACAAAGAACAAGAAGGGGAAGGCCTTTATTTGCCTGGGAAGAAAATGTACGGCACATAATGAGAGATAGAGCCATCAAAGAAGACGAATGGATGGACAGAAAACGATGGCGGCCGAAATGCAAGAAGCGGCATAGGTTGTAGGAACCTCGCTGTAGGATGACTGTGCCATTTTCTTTATCGAAGGGAAGAATGACTAGATTTGGATTTAACTGAAGTTCTTACATGGCTTTTTTCTCGGATTGGCTAATATTGGCAGCAGAAGGTTTTGAGGTTTTATGAACTCTAAAGAGGTTTTGTGTAATTATTTTAGTATCTTCGAAAGGTAAACTAGAGATAGCTTTTCAATGGTTTTACAAATGATTGTCTTAATTGAAACTGTAACTTAAGGTAACAGAGTAATTGAAACAATTTGCTAAAGCTTGAGAAGCAATGATACAAAATGGGGTATCAGAAAAGTTATGAACCACTGTATTGGGTTTCAAAGTTGAAGGTTTTGGAATTTTTTTCGGCAGTTAGATGCGCTAAAATCTATGTGAATATTCCTTTATGTGTATATGTAAATGTGAATGTGGATATAAGACGTGAATATTCGTTTTCATATAATATTTACATGAATAAAAACCAATTTTACAAACTGGTGTGTAGGTCCCGGCTTTTGCTCTGTCTCTTTACGTGTTAAGGAAACTGGCACTAGATAGAGATATACCCAACTATAATAATTATATCGTTTTTATCACTGAAGTAATTTAAAAAATATTTTATATTTGTGGGAATAAAAATAAGATAAGTATTTTATATAATAAATGAAAAGACCGTTATGTTTTTAAATGTTTTTTGTACACACTTATGACAAATCAAAAGATGGAAAAATAGGATTTTGAAGTGTTTAAAATAATTTTTAGAATGAAAAAACGATATAGGTATTCGAATATTACCTCTAAATGAAATAAAAGCTAAAGGAGATTTTATTATATAAAATATTCATCCACCTACCAGAAAATATTAGTCATACATTTTATCTGTGTTGAAAGAAAATGTTATCTAAATAGTAAAAGATATTTAACAATAAGTATACAAAAATGTTCAGATTATATTTAAAGAAAAAACATACAAAGAGTTTACATAAAAGAGTTTCAGACAAAAATATTTTAGTCTATTCCATGAATCCTTTTAATACCCAATTTCTTTCTGTTCAAAGTTCAGCCATCAAGCCGCCGTGGAAAGAAACTGCAGTTGTTTCCGAATTGTTTCGTAAGTACGGCAAATAAAGTACAGATTTGCGCTATTCTCACTTCTCGTCCCTCCACAAATTACTTTGGTGCCGCTCGGTCTTTCCAAAAGCGACTGGAAATGCTTCCGGTCTAGCAAATAGACTCCTGCAATAAGTAGCATAAGCGTTAACCCTACTACAAAAGCTCTGCAACAATAGATAACATTTTGTCGTATGTGTTTTGTTATTAGCTTTGGAAAACCGATAGACTATTACTGAATAATACAAAAATATTAGTTGCTACGTTTCTTTAAGTACTTTAACAAATAATAAACTATTGATCACTTCAGAAAAAAAACGAGAACTGGTAAATTTAAAAATAACTGTTTTAAATTAACTATATATGAAAAAAAATCAATGGATAAATACACATGGATCGATAGAAACTAGAGGCTTTTATATTTAATCTAATTAAAAAAAAAATCAAACAACACTACTTATTAGTTTAATGTTACAATACTTTTAATATATTAATATTGCTTAAATAACTAATTGTTTATTACTTATTTAACCTGAGGAAATTTAAAGGAAACATTGAGCATATTAGGAACAACGTATGTTTAATACGTGGTGCAGAAAGGATGCATAATGATCCTCATTTTACCCTTATTAACAAACTAAAATGTAGAGCCCCGGAAAAACCAAAAATGAGTCCTCCGAACGTTTTGACCGCAGAGGAGGAAAATTTTGCGTTGGATCACTGCTCAGCCCATAAAGATTCCTCGAAACAAAAACTTGCTTTGTAAAATAGTAAAAGCTATAATCGATAGTGATGGTCGTCGTAATCCTTTTAAAGATAGCTTACCGGGAAATAAATAGTTTATCTATAAATATTAAGTAATCTATAAATACAGCGAGATCCTACGTTTCTGAAACCAGTATTAGGCAGTGGCATAAAGATATAGGCTATTACCTTGCAATTACGGTATATGAAATAATTGATTTTGAAAATGCAAATCGCCAACTGACCGACATTGATTGGAATGATGTTTTCGGCGACATAAGGAATCCAGTTGTATTCTGGGATAAGTTCTTACAGGTTGTTAATTTATACAAAAACCAAAATACCCTCAAAAAAACCATATACAAAAATAACATAAAACCTTGGATTAATGGGGAATTAATATATCTGATCAAGTATAAAAGAAAGTTGTGGAACAAATATAGACGTACAAATCGCATAGAGGATTTACTAATTCATCGAGACTTTGCCAAAGATTTAAAGAAATCTTTACATGAAGCTCGTGTTGCCTACGAAGAGAGTATAGCCATTAGTAATAACTGTAAAAAATTGTACAAGTATATTAGATCTTCGTTGACAACAAAAGTTTCTATACCTTTACTGGAAAATGATAATGGGGATATATCCCAAAATAACTATGAGAATGCCGAAGTCCTCGCCAGTACTTTCTCTAAGGTTTTCTCTGTCGAACCCACTAATCATCAGTTGCCTAATATTACTTCGTCACGAGTTTCTTCTTCTCTTGAAAATATAATCATTACTCCTGAAAAAGTTAAACATCATCTTCAAAGCCTAAAAAATAATTCGTCTCCTGGTCTCGACTTAATATCTTCTTTATTTTTAAAGAAATGTTCTGATGCTTTAGCTTATCCACTATATGTGATTATGTCCTTATCATTCACCACACATATTTTGCCTCCTATATGGAAAACCGCATCTGTAACACCGATTTTTAAAAAAGGGAACAAATTGGATCCTAATAACTATCGTCCTATCAGCTTAACACCTATAATATCTAAGATAATGGAATCTATTATTGCCGAGACAATTTCTGATTTTCTGCAAAATGAACTGGTTATACCAGAACAGCAGCATGGTTTTGTCAAAGGACGTTCTACAATGACAAATCTTCTCTGGTGTGTCAATGAATGGTCAAGAGCATTAGACAGAAAAGCCCCGGTAGACATTATTTACCTCGATTTTGCTAAAGCTTTTGATCGAGTTCCAAAGCGAAGACTATTACATAAATTGGAACACCTTGGTATCCGTGGTCAATTACTGAAATGGATCGACGCGTATTTAACAGATAGAAAGTTTTGTGTTAGAGTTGGGGACTCTTTCTCAGTTGAGAGAACGGTTTTAAGTGGGGTACCGCAAGGATCAGTTTTGGGCCCACTTTTATTCATAGCATACTCAAGTGATCTACAATTTCACATTAAATGCAACAAAGCTTTCTATGCAGATGACACGAAGCTATTTTCCGATCCCTCCGTAAATTTCCAGTTACTACAAGATGACCTTGATTGCATATCGGAATGGTGCTCTACTTGGATGCTGCCTCTTAATGTGGAAAAATGTGTAGTTCTTCACATGGGTAAAAATAATCCGTGTCTTCCTTACTCTATTAATGGGCGCGTGTTAAAAACAGTGAAATCAGCATAATGATCTAGGCGTTATAATTAATAACAATCTAAGTTGGTCGGAACATATTTTGCATATTTCTAAAAAAGCTAACAGTAAATTATATCTACTAAATAAAACGTTTGCGAAAGTGTCATTTATGAGCTCAATTCATCTGTATAAACTGTACATTCGTCCAGTTCTGGAATATTGCGGAACTGTTTGGTGTCCAGTATTAGTGCGCGATCGTAATATTCTCGAAAACGTACAGCGGCAGTGCACCAGGATGTCTTTTGGTCGCTCAAGACCTACGTATACAGAAAGACTGAATATGGCCAATCTCACTACATTTGAACAACGTCGACTTCGAGGCGATTTAATTATTACGTTTCGGATAGTAAAATACAACTTTGGAAATTGGGGGAATATGTTCATAATAGACAATGACAATCGTCTTCGTGGCCACAAACTTAAGTTTAAAAAGGAAACTTTTTTAACAACAACCAGACAATTTTTTCTCTGTAATCGAGTGTTCTCGATATGGAATAGCCTTCCGGCTGAGATCATAGATGCTCCATCTGTCAATATTTTCAAAAATAAACTGGATGACCTTTTGTTCCATAGTTGAACATTTAATTTGTACTAAACACTTGCTATTACCTATGTTATTGTATATTCATTTAGTTAGTTAGTGCTTAATATGTAACTACTGTAATGTAACAATTTAATTGTACACTATATAACATTGTAGTCACATGGGCATATGGGTTTTGCAACCCCTGCTCAAATCTATTGTAAATAATAATAATAATAATAATAATAATAAAAATAAATAAATAAAATAAAAACTGAAGATATCGCTATTAACCGGGGCCTTTTCCAGGGGGACTCGTTGAGTCCACTTTGGTTCTGCCTAGCGATGAACCCACTATCTCAGCTGCTGAACTCCACTGACTCAGGATTTAGCATCAAAAATAACAACACTGTTGTGGCGAAGCTTAATCATCTGTTGTATATGGATGATTTGAAACTAATGGCTTCCACTCGAAATCACTTAGATCAGATGCTAAAAACTGTAGAAACTTTCTCAAATGATATCAGTATGCACTTTGGACTAGACAAGTGCCGTATACTTAATATAGTCAGAGGAAAGGTTCAGCCCGGAGGTTTCGATATGCAAGATGGCCAAAACATCGAGGCAATGGGTGAAAATGATATTTACAAATATCTCGGAGTAAACAGAGCGCGGAAAATTGACCATAAACAAATGAAAACTGAACTAACTTCGGAGTTCGTGCGAAGAGTAAGACAACTAAATCGGTCATATCTTAATAGTAAAAATTTGTTTAAGGCATTAAATACGTACGCCTGTTCCGCGCTGAGCTACTCATTTGGTATTATAAAGTGGTCAAAAACGGATATAGAGGGTCTTCAGCGGAAAGTAAGAACACTTCTCACAAAGGCGCAAAAACATCATCCACGCAGTGCAGTAGAGAGAACAACATTACCGCGGTATCAAGGAGGAAGAGGACTTATGGATATAGGTGAGCAATTAGATAAACAAATTGCTAATTTAAGAACTTATTTTCAGGTACAGGCTGAGACATCTACTTTACATCGAGCAATTTGCGCAGTAGATGACACAACGCCGCTTAAACTGAGGGAACAAGAAATGCGCATAAACCATCTGACTAAGCAAGAAAAAATGCGCACCTGGATGAGTAAACCTCTGCATGGGCGACATCTCAATGAGATCAGCCAAGAATATGTCGACAATACAGCGTCGAACTATTGGTTGACATCAGGAAAGATGTTTCCCGAGACTGAGGGTTTCCTACTTGCCATTCAGGATCAGGTTATTCCAACTAAAAATTACCTGAAATATATTGTTAAAGATCCTCAAGTCCAAAATGACAAATGCCGATATGGATGCCAAGCCCAAGAAACCATCCAACATCTTACCGGTGGCTGCCAGGCATTTGTCGGTACTGATTATAAAGAACGCCATGACTCAGTAGGAAAGATTATCCACCAAGAACTAGCTGACAAACTGGGACTTCTCCAAACCGACCATCTTCCTTATTATCAATATGTCCCTGACAGAATGCTTGAAAATGACAACTACAAGCTATACTGGGACCGCACTGTGCTCACAGACCAACCAGTGGCCCATAATAGACCGGATCTCATACTAGTGAATAAACTTACCAGGCAAACAACACTTATTGATGTGGCGATACCTAACACTAATAATTTGCTTGTTAAATACAACGAAAAGATCGCCAAGTATAGAGATCTGGAAATACAAATCAAGAGACAATGGAGAATGGAAAGTACCCAGACAGTACCTATTGTTCTATCTACTACTGGTGTTATTCCCAAAAACCTCCTAGCGAACATAAAACAGCTGGGTCTAAATGAACATCTTTATAAGGCCATGCAGAAAGCTGTACTCCTCGCGACCTCCAGATGTGTACGAAAATTTCTGGGAGATACTCCGACATACCAAGTCACCTAGGCTCGATAACACGGAAAGAGTCCCACCAGAGCTCAATCCTTTTGATACCGTAGGTATCTGGGATGAGTGAATTTTCCCCTTAGAGGGAGTGTGAGCCGTATGGCTAAATCTGGGATAATAATAATAATAATAACCTGTGGGAGTTTTTATCAGTTCTTCTATCAGGCGCGGCCCCCTGCGAATGGGGGATGCTTTCTGGGTATCCGTAGCGCAGATACCCAGAGGGTAACAGGAATACCTGTCGTGGAACAAAAACTGACACCTGGCAGTAGGTATAAAATGCACACCCATGATAATGGAGTTTATTAATTTATGTTTAGGGTCGCTGCCTGGGGATCGCCAGGGCACGTCTGGAGCCGGCGCTGGACGTGACAGCATGCGGGACGTCGGTGGCAGGGTGTTGAGGAGGCGGGCCCCTGTCATACAATCAGCTACAGCCCAACAACAACAACAACAACCACAAGTGAGCCAAACAACAACAAGAGCTCCACTCGCTGAAGGTGCTGCGCTGGAACATCAGCCGGCGCTCACTCAAGCGGGACGACCGAGGCAGCGTATGAAGTGGACAGTGTCCATAAACGAAAATATTTTGCGCTTTTATTATAAGGTGACAAACCTCGGTCAAGAAACAATCGGCTATCGACAACAACTGTATGCCGAATTTTGCAGGGAGTATCCAGAAATCCAAGTATCTGAACAAAGAGTAGCAGATCAATACCGGGTAATTTTAAGAAACAATCTTATTCCAGAGACTAGACGCGACACCATCAGACGCGAAATCGAACGGGAGATTCATAATCAAGAACAAGTTGCAGACCAAGTCCCTAATGAAATCCCTAATGAACAGATTCCTGAGATTCTCATACAAGAAACTCAACCTAATAATACACAGCAGGACAATAACGAGTTGCACGATAGTCTGGCAAACGAAATGGCGCGCGCCGTACAAGAGTTTAGTGGAACAAACCCACTTAGCAGACCACCGCTACCAAAAATAAACTCTTCTAAGAAACTAGGAGCGCTGTTACAAATTGTGAATACTGAAGTCCTACCCAATTATATCACAGAAGCCCACACATTGGAATATTTGCATATGCTGATTTACTGTGCAGCAACAGCAATTGCTAATGTTATGGGCATTAAGATCAGAACACGACGGGGTACCAACATCGGAAGGACTGGTAACAGAATAGCACCCTGGAAAAAACGACTGCTGAAGAAGATCGAATTACTGCGTAGGGACATTGGACAAATAACAGAGTACATAAGAGGAGTAAGAAGTAGAAAAATCATCAAAAGAGCTGAAGAAATACTGTTTAACACTCTAAGACACTCACGATATGATCCAGAAAACAACACACCTCAACAATGCCTGGACACATTAAAACAAAAACTATCTGTTTACTCAGGCCGCCTGAGGAGATACAAAGTTAGTAACAACCGAAAATGCGACAATATACTTTTTGAGCAAGCAGAGAAAACTTTCTATAGGAAACTTAATTCCACAGTAGAAAACGCAAATAAATCCTACCCAAGCCAAGAAGAAATTCATGAGTTTTGGGGCAACCAACTTTCGACGCCAGCTACCCATAACAACAATGCTGGATGGATTGAAGACACCACGAACAAATGTCAACACTACAGGAATATTCCTTATGAACCTTTCACCACTGAAGAAGTCTCGAACATTATCAAAGAGCTTCATAACTGGAAATCTCCTGGACCGGACGGAGTTCAAAACTTCTGGCTAAAGAAGTTTTGGAGTGTACATGAGCTTTTAACAGTATTTATTAATAATATTATTTCTAATTCACAGGAAATACCATCATTCCTTACTCAGGGAACCACTTATCTAATACCGAAGGATCAAAATAACACCCAAGATCCAGCCAAGTACCGCCCAATTACTTGTCTTCCAACTTTGTACAAATTGGTCACATCCTGTGTGGCCCGGCGTATCTACCAACACTGTGCTCTGAACAATATCATAGAGCCCCAACAGAAAGGATGCGCTAAGGGCTCCATGGGATGCAAAGAACAACTTATTATCGACTCAGTCATTTCTAACCAGGCATACACCAAAAAAAGAAACCTTTTTACTGCCTTCATTGATTACAAGAAGGCTTTTGATTCAGTGCCGCATGAATGGCTTATAGATATATTGAAAATATATAAAGTCGATGATAATCTCGTGACCTTTTTGAAACATATAATGGCAGAGTGGAAGACTAAAATTCACCTTCAAATACCTGGTGAAATTAATATCGAAACTGAAGATATCCCTATTAACCGGGGCCTTTTCCAGGGGGACTCCTTGAGTCCACTTTGGTTCTGCCTAGCGATGAACCCACTATCCAGCTGCTGAACTCTACTGACTCAGGATTTAGCATCAAAAATAACAACACCGTTGTAGCGAAGCTTAATCATCTGTTGTATATGGATGATTTAAAATTAATGGCTTCCACTCGAAACCACTTAGATGAGATGCTAAAAACTGTAGAAAATTTCTCAAATGATATCAGTATGCATTTTGGACTAGACAAGTGCCGTATACTAAATATAGTCAGAGGAAAGGTTCAGCCCGGAGGTTTCGATATGCAAGATGGCCAAAACATCGAGGCAATGGGTGAAAATGATATGTACAAATATCTCGGAGTAAAACAAGCGCGGAAAATTGACCATAAACAAATGAAAACAGAACTAACTTCGGAGTTCGTGCGAAGAGTAAGACAACTAAATCGGTCATATCTTAATAGTAAAAATTTGTTTAAGGCATTAAATACTTACGCCTGTTCCGCGCTGAGCTACTCATTTGGTATTATAAAGTGGTCAAAAACGGATATAGAGGGTCTTCAGCGGAAAGTAAGAACACTTCTCACAAAGGCGCAAAAACATCATCCACGTAGTGCAGTAGAGAGAACAACATTACCGCGGTATCAAGGGGGAAGAGGACTTATGGATATAGGTGAGCAATTAGATAAACAAATTGCTAATTTAAGATCTTATTTTCAGGTACAGGCTGAGACATCTACTTTACATCGAGCAATTTGCGCAGTAGATGATACGACGCCGCTTAAACTGAGGAGAACAAGAAATGCGCATAAACCACCTGACTCAGCAAGAAAAAATGCGCACCTGGATGAGTAAACCTCTGCATGGGCGACATCTCAATGAGATCAACCAAGAATATGTCGACAATACAGCGTCGAACTATTGGTTGACATCAGGAAAGATGTTTCCCGAGACTGAGGGTTTCCTACTTGCCATTCAGGATCAGGTTATTCCAACTAAAAATTACCTGAAATATATTGTTAAAGATCCTCAAGTCCAAAATGACAAATGCCGATATGGATGCCAAGCCCAAGAAACCATCCAACATCTTACCGGTGGCTGCCAGGCATTTGTCGGTACTGATTATAAAGAACGCCATGACTCAGTAGGAAAGATTATCCACCAAGAACTAGCTGACAAACTGGGACTTCTCCAAACCGACCATCTTCCTTATTATCAATACGCCCTGATAGAATGCTTGAAAATGACAACTACAAGCTATACTGGGACCGCACTGTGCTTACAGACCAACCAGTGGCCCATAATAGACCGGATCTCATACTAGTTAATAAACTTACTAGACAAACAACACTTATTGATGTGGCGATACCCAACACCAATAATTTAGGTGTTAAATACAACGAAAAGATCGCCAAGTACAGAGATCTAGAAATACAAATCAGGAGACAATGGAGAATGGAAAGTACCCAGACACTACCTATTGTTCTATCTACTACTGGTGTTATTCCCAAAAACCTCCTAGCGAACATAAAACAGCTGGGTCTAAATGAACATCTTTATAAGGCCATGCAGAAAGCTGTACTCCTCGCGACGTCCAGATGTGTACGAAAATTTTGGGAGATACTCCAACATACCAAGTCACCTAGGGCTCGATAACACGGAAAGAGTCCCACCAGAGCTCAATCCTTTTGATACCGTAGGTATCTGGGATGAGTGAATTTTCCCTTAGAGGGAGTGTGAGCCGTATGGCTAAATCTGGGATAATAATAAACGTAGAAACTTTCTCAAATGATCAGTATGCACTTTGGACTAGACAAGTGCCGTATACTAAATATAGTCAGAGGAAAGGTTCAGCCCGGAGGTTTCGATATGCAAGATGGCCAAAACATCGAGGCAATGGGTGAAAATGATATTTACAAATATCTCGGAGTAAAACAGGCGCGGAAAATTGACCATAAACAGATGAAAACTGAACTAACTTCGGAGTTCGTGCGAAGAATAAGACAACTAAATCGGTCATATCTTAATAGTAAAAATTTGTTTAAGGCATTAAATACGTACGCCTGTTCCGCGCTGAGCTACTCATTTGGTATTATAAAGTGGTCAAAAACGGATATAGAGGGTCTTCAGCGGAAAGTAAGAACACTTCTCACAAAGGCGCAAAAACATCATCCACGCAGTGCAGTAGAGAGAACAACATTACCGCGGTATCAAGGAGGAAGAGGACTTATGGATATAGGTGAGCAATTAGATAAACAAATTGCTAATTTAAGATCTTATTTTCAGGTACAGGCTGAGACATCTACTTTACATCGAGCAATTTGCGCAGTAGATGACACAACGCCGCTTAAACTGAGGGAACAAGAAATGCGCACAAACCATCTGACTAAGCAAGAAAAAATGCGCACCTGGATGAGTAAACCTCTGCATGGGCGACATCTCAATGAGATCAACCAAGAATATGTCGACAATACAGCGTCGAACTATTGGTTGACATCAGGAAAGATGTTTCCCGAGACTGAGGGTTTCCTACTTGCCATTCAGGATCAGGTTATTCCAACTAAAAATTACCTGAAATATATTGTTAAAGATCCTCAAGTCCAAAATGACAAATGCCGATATGGATGCCAAGCCCAAGAAACCATCCAACATCTTACCGGTGGCTGCCAGGCATTTGTCGGTACTGATTATAAAGAACGCCATGACTCAGTAGGAAAGATTATCCACCAAGAACTAGCTGACAAACTGGGACTTCTCCAAACCGACCATCTTCCTTATTATCAATATGTCCCTGACAGAATGCTTGAAAATGACAACTACAAGCTATACTGGGACCGCACTGTGCTCACAGACCAACCAGTGGCCCATAATAGACCGGATCTCATACTAGTGAATAAAATTACCAGGCAAACAACACTTATTGATGTGGCGATACCTAACACTAACAATTTGCTTGTTAAATACAACGAAAAGATCGCCAAGTATAGAGATCTGGAAATACAAATCAAGAGACAATGGAGAATGGAAAGTACCCAGACAGTACCTATTGTTCTATCTACTACTGGTGTTATTCCCAAAAACCTCCTAGCGAACATAAAACAGCTGGGTCTAAATGAACATCTTTATAAGGCCATGCAGAAAGCTGTACTCCTCGCGACCTCCAGATGTGTACGAAAATTTCTGGGAGATACTCCGACATACCAAGTCACCTAGGGCTCGATAACACGGAAAGAGTCCCACCAGAGCTCAATCCTTTTGATACCGTAGGTATCTGGGATGAGTGAATTTTCCCCTTAGAGGGAGTGTGAGCCGTATGGCTAAATCTGGGATAATAATAATAACTGCCGAAGATTCCACAAGAATATTTAACTCTGATAAGTTAGCTTTTGCTACAAATTCTAAAACAGGTTTGGTCTTATGACCAGAAGGGATAAAAAATTTATATAAAACCACATCTGATCCAGAAAAGAATGCATTACAGTTCTCTTTACAATTTCAACAGAGGGAGAAATTTATTCTAAAAACAAGAAGGCGTGAAATTCCCTATACTTTATTTCTTGAACGGTTATAAATCTCATTTGTCCTATATTTTCAGCAAATTTTGCGCAGGGAAGGGAATTTTTCTTTACTCACTACTCATTTCTCAAATGCAAAGCATATTCTGCAGACGGCACACGTTTCATTATTTGCACCGTTAAAAGCTAGTTGAAGAAAAATTGTTCTTAATTGGAGAAGAGCAAATGGTAAGCCAGTTACTAAAGCAACAGAGACAGAGGTGAAAAGAATTATGACATAATAGAAGATGACGCAAATTATGTGAAAACCGCAAAAGAAGAAAGACGTGGTATAACAGAAGAAGTAGAAGATAAAGCAAAGGACGGTACAGGTATTGGCGAAAAAATTATACATATACTAAATTACAATAAACGTGCAAGCGAGATATTTCTTTAAAAGCTACTAAGACACCATTATTATCCATAGCCATGTACTGTTGAACGAGACAACGCCAAAACTTGTAGGTACTGAGAATCGTATTAGGTACAAATTTTCCGCTGCAATAGCCAGCAAGAAGTAAGTATCCAGAAGGAAGTTTTATTTATATCGTTTGGTATGGGTCAATTACTGGGAAAACATGGTCAAACACTAGTTGTCAAGTAGGCAACAACCGGAAGAATACGAATTTATATACTATATTTAGGTTTAATTTCAACGCTTTTATACGATCTTATATTTTAAGTGACGATTTTAGCATTTCTTGTTTTGTGTAGATTAAAAAGTAAAAGGACTTATATGAGTTTAATTATGAAAATTTCCTCAACTGGGCAATTACTGGTTAACTCACCCCATATATATATACATATATATATATATATATATATATATATATATATATTTATATAAATATAT
>CAKJVB030000216.1:2975-22720 GCA_918026665.1 Diabrotica balteata | reverse complement strand
TAATTAAAATCACTGCTGAACACTTTTCGGAGTATTGACAGTAAAATATTTTATGTGATCAGTACACGAAAAGTAAGTATCCTTTTAGACAATCTACAATTGTTTACTATTAAAACTGGGAATAAGCCCACAATCACAGATACAAATACGTTTATTGATTAAATATTTATAATTTACTGTTTGTATTTTGAGAACGATTTCCGAAGTGGAAATTGAAACGTCAATAAACGTATTTTTATCTTTAATTGTGGCTTATTCCCATGTTTAATAGTAATTAATTTACAATGCCACAAGAAAAATAGCTTCAGAACAATCTAAATTGTGTTATAAAATTACCATTTTTTTTTCAGAAACCCCTAAAGTAAAAAATGATATTACCAAACAGGGTAATAAAGTACCAAAAGTTATCAAAAATTCAAGTGTAGGTATACCTTCTAAACAACCAGCATACAGGAAAACCTGAGTGGGAGTGACCTATAAGATAAATACAAAAGCTAAAAGACTTACGGTTACTCTGTATTGAGCTCTTCAACTTCAATTAAAATCACTGCTGAACACTTTTCGGCGTATTGGCAGTAAAATATTTTAGTGTGATCAGTACACGAAAAGTAAGTATCCTTTTAGACAATCTAAATTGTGTTATAAAATTACCATTTTTTTTCAGAAACCCCTAAAGTAAAAAATGATATTACCAAACAGGGTAATAAAATACCAAAAGTTATCAAAAAATTCAAGTGTAGGTATACCTTCTAAACACCCAGCATACTAGGAAAACCTGAGTGGGAGTGACTTATAAGATAAATGCAAAAGCTAAAAGATCTTAAGGTTACTCCTGTATTGAGCTCCTTCAACTTCAATTAAAATCATCCTGCTGAACAATTTTCGGAGTATTGGCAGTAAAATATTATATGTGCTAGTACACGAAAGTAAGTATCCCTTTAGACAATCTAAATTGTGTTATAAAATTACCATTTTTTTTTCAGAAACCCCTAAAGTAAAAAAATGATATTACCAAACAGGGATTATCTTAATTATCAACATGTAAAACTATTAAAACAAATTGATGGAATCACTCGCACTCATGGGCACTACAGGTCTTGATTTGGCATTTTGTTAACCTCAATTCATTCTCTCAAGAAGAATTAATTTATATACCTTTTATAAAGGATTTTTAAATAATTTTTTTAAGATACATGGTATTACAGCCAACTACAGGACTAAATTTCCTTGTGGATTTTAATTTGATGGTATGGGTCAACTTGGCTCGTCAGTACGTGCACTTAGCCACTTAAACATGGCACTTTGAAGCTAGATATTTGGTTTATCTTCCAATGTATAAATAACCAGATCTTCCTACTTTTTGGTAACATCAAAAACTCCAGGAAATGTTTCAGTCACCTTAAATACCACCTACCAACTAATAATTTAAAAAAGGAGCTTTTTACACATTATAGCGAGCTTAACTACATAGACGAAGAAGGTTGCGATTTGGTTTAATTTGAGCTTCTTACCGCTCTCTGACACGTGTTTCTGGTCTACCCATCATCAGAAGGAGTTTGTAAGAAGACTTAAACCAAATCAAAACGCAACCGACTACTTTAGCCATTATAGAGAAATGACTACCAGAGTATGCTACTATATTTGGTTGAGTCTTCTTACAAACTCCTTCTGCTGACGACTAGACCCAGAAACAAGTTATCAGGAGTGGTAAATAGATTCAAATTAAATCGAAACGCAACCTTCTTCGTATATTTATCGTCCTTACTCGACGCAATGAGTATAAGAATGATGGTAATTTATATTGGACACTTGTTGGTGCATAGTGGAATATAATTATTCTCAGCACCGCCCTGAATGGCTAAATTAAGCTTAGGTATACAGTTTACTTTAATTGCTATCGACGTATTTATACTTAACTACATAGATTGTAAACTTGTTATCAATTCCAATTGTAATTTTAACATCGTAACATATAAGATCCAATAATGTAAGTTAAATTTAAATTAATATCATTTACGGGTTTTTACCCAAATATTAGTGGCTCAGAGTATGTACACTTAGACACACTAATGATGGAATATAGATTCCAACAACGTTTTGTGATGTAGCCCAATTAGGTGTTTTAATTATATACATTTTATAATTATTTTAACATATTTTTTTTTGATAAATGGTATACAGCCAGCTGTATCAAATCTATAAAGTGTCAAAACAATTGGTCTTAAAATTAACACCTCAAAGACAAAATTTATGACCAACCTTGTAGTCAGTGGTAAAATTCTGGCAGAGAATGTAGCGTAGAATCTTTAAGTAATTTTAAACTGTTTGTCTTCGTTTTAGTGTAGTGTTTTTGTACAATTTTATGTTATTTTTAATGTTTTCACATTCTACGCTTGCCGGATAGTTTTCATTTTGACGAAATGCCCCTGAAGATGCTATTTAAACGAAAGTACTTGGGCTTGATTTAATTAATTTGTGCTCCGATAAATAGCCCTATTTTCAAAGTTAAAGAAGGATATGTCTCACATGGGCTGCCTTTGGTAAATTGAATATCTTTTTCAAGTCTAGTATCCCAGTTTGTTTAAAAAGAAAGGTTTTTAACCAGTGCGTTTTACCGGTTCTTACATATGGTGCAGAAAACATTAACTCAGACAAAAGAACAATAGATAAAATAAGGAGTTACACAACGCGCTATGGAAAGATCAATATTAGGTATTACCATCGGAGATAAAGTACTAAACCTAGAAATAAGAAGAAGAACAGGAGTCACAGATGCAGTTGAAAAAATAGCAATGGCTAAATGGGCTTGACCGGATATGTTGCCAGATGAACGCGGTGATAGATGGACCAGAAGATTCTGGGATGGCGACCAAGGCAAGATGCATATCGAAGCAGAGGACGACTAGACGGATTGATGATATCAAGCGCATCACCACAAACTGGATGCAAGAAGCTCAAAATAGAAATAGGTGAAACATTTTAGGGGAGGCCTACGTTCAGCAATGGACAAATATAGGCTAATTATTGATGATGATGATACAGCCAGCTACAGGAACTTAGTTTCCTTGTGGATATTACTATATTCTATTGAATATTATTATCTCTAGGATACGTAGTTTACAGAAAAATCTGGTATATTGGAAAAGTTAGACTGGAAAAATGATCGGTTTACCGGAAGATATATTTGATATATCTTAGGCAGTGTAAAAAGATATTATTATTTAACAAAAACTCATAAATATTACTGTAATGTTATTAAAAAAAAATAAATAAAAACATGTTTGGAGAATATCATTTTTTATTTGTTCATATTTACCTGTATACCTAAGTATATTATCCTATGTATTGTAACGAGGATTACCCTAAAGCAAATAGATTAAGTAACTCAATAACCGATTCAGCTCGCGTTAGCTTAGAATTTTACAACATTCAATATGCATTATGGATAATATACATAGTACATTTAACAATTAATATGCTGATAGAGAAAAGCACCCTTGTGGAAATCATGGTTTAATATTATCAGCAGACGCATTTTTTAAAACACATTATATTAAATTAAAGTCAGTTATGTTAGAAAGCCTTTGAATGGTCAAACAGTTTAAAACGAATAGTTATAAACACAAGAGGACAAAAGTTTTTTATCATCAGTGGTGCACTGGTGTTTACTGTTTTTATTTTTGTGGCATTTTGCTCTACCTTATTCTTCCATCCCTTTCATCAAGTTTTGGCCTACCTCTTCGTCTACTTTCACCAGACTGTAACACAATTATTCATCTAAGAGTGTCTTTCTGATGTAAATATTAGTTTTCTTTAGTTTATGAAATATATCACGTCCTTACCACTAGATGCGTGACTGCGTTTGTGTTATAATAATCAATATGAGTAGGATGTTGTCATCTGCTATCTCCAGACAATGGTCCATGTTTCCCTCTATGTATAGGTCTTTTAATTGTTATCTTTATTTCAACATCCATGTTTGTGGCATCTTAAATTTTGGCCTGACTTTACATAAACTTATATCAGACTGTGGCATCAAGAATCGTCTTAAAGTGTTGTTCTGCTTATTAGTTTTCCTTATTTTATGATAGATACTACGTCTTTATCACCAGATACTTATCTGTATTTGTGATATAGATTATAAACATGAGTGGTGTTTTCAACGGTCTTGGAGACGGTCCATGTTTCACATCCATATATCTTTAATCATTATCTTTTTTTTTTTTTTCACTTGTATTTTCAAATTATGAAATTACTGATTTTAAAATCTTATTCATAAAAATGTAGCGCAATATCTAATTTTAATAGTATGACTAAGGCATTTAATATTGAATTGTAACATAAAAAAATACTGTTTTGTAAATCTGGCTGAGTAGCGATTTAAATCCGATCAGACAGGAAAATTTTTCTATTAATTAATAAATAAAAAATATATTCTTACATGTATTTCTTTAGTTATTTATCTGCAGTTCTTCTAAAAACTCATTTACACTGTTCTGCGACTAGCTGCTTTAAATTTATATATTATAATTTATAATTTACAGTATAACCTATTCGAGGTAATAAATAAAATTTTTAACCTATTTTTTATGAAATACTGTTGAAAACATTGACCTAACCAAACTTGACGCTACGTGACTACGACTAACGAGCTATCGAAATGAGTGATTCCGTGGCCTTCTCAAAGAACAATTTTTTTCGAAGGCTCTGTAGAAGTCATCTCAATACTTTTGCTTTATTTAAACCGCCATTTGATTTTCTAAAAACGAACAAAAACCTGGGTAATTTGGATGCTATTGGTGTGTTTTTCGTACGGACGAATAATTTTTGCATTACACATACAAATTAATACAACCCAAAATTTGTGCGAAGAGAAACATCAAGCTCAAAACGAATGTGCGAGTATTTTGAAGGAAAATATACAAGACAATAACGAAATTAACCAAACAGTAAATGTTATTTTCTCTCTCTATCTCCAATTGCGATAAAGAGCTAGTCGTAGTAAATATCAGCATCCTCTTCCAAGTTTTCCTTCATTTGGCGGCCCTCTTTCACTACTACAATGTTTATTTGGAGGGATAGATAAAGGATTCTTTATTTCGAAAGGATGAAACATGTGATTATTTGTTTAGGATCTTACGATCTTACATCTTCAGGTTAGCTTTGGGTGTGTTGTAGTAAAATAGAACAGCCCGAAAAATACACTGTGCTAGTGCGTGTGTAGTGGAGCAACTTGAAGACTTTTCTAATGGAGTCACCATTAAATTAGAGGTGAAAGGCTTGTCTTGACGCGATGTTCTGTCCAGAGTGTAGTGTTTGTGTTTTAAGCTAGAGTGACAAGACCATCTCTAGTTACTATTGTTCCTGTAAGACGTTTTTACGTCTACATCGAACTTCATAACTAGTGTATTGCACTAAAATTGTTATGGATGTTTGCGTTAACTGCCAGGCCTCGTCAGCATTCAAGAGGCGGTTTGCTACAGGTAGCCCAGTGTGACTGTATTTGTAATAGCATGACAGTGATGGACGATATCATTTCAATGTTGTTTTATTTCCGTCAGTTGCTTAGACATCCCAGCCGACCATAGAATTTGAGACGAGCACAGAAAGAGGACCTCCTTTCAACCTCATGGCCCTTCTCCAAAAAACCAAAAAAACAAAAAAATTAAGCATTCCTTTTTTGATTTTTTCAACGGCTTTCCATCTGTAAGCCAGAACGAAAATAAACGGATATTTTCGGAATTAAAATTGGTGTACAGAAAAGTTCTCAAATCTATTTATAATAAGCCAAAAACAGCCAAACCTTTTATCAGGATTATAAGCTACTTCTTTTTTCTTCTTCTCAGTCTTCTTCTTCTTCTTCTTTTTCTTCTTCTTCAGCCTTCATTTGTCCATTGTTGGACATAGGCCTCCTCCAATTGCTTCCACGCTTCCCTATCTTTTGCAATTCTCATCCACTGTTTTTCAGCTACAGCTGTTATATCGTCTATCCATCTCTTTTTGGGCCTTCCTACGCTTCTTTTTGTTTCCCGAGGTATCCAGAATATTACTTTATAAGATCATCTGTTGGTGTCTTGTCTTGCTACATGTGCTACCCATTGCCATCTCAATGTCGCTATTTTTCCCATTATGTCGGTTACTTTAGTTCTTCGACGTATTTGGGTGTTAGGAATTTTGTCTCAAGGCTTATATTTAACATGGCCCTCTCCATGGCCCGTTGAGTTACTCTTAATAATTGTTCTGCCATTTTTCGTGTTATTGCCAAGTAGTATAAGCCACTTAAATCAACTAAACTACACGTTCCCAGACCACTTTTCCTCCCAATCGTCCTAATTCCTCCATGGGAAATAAAGAACCTCCAGTACGTAATACGCTTCATTTCTTCGACAAACATTCAAAAAACCCACAGTTAATTAAATCCGCCTTTAATGTTATGGTTTACAACTACAAGAATTATACTCATATATACACAGGCGCATCTAAATCAAATGAAGGTACTGGTGCTGCAGTCATAACCCCAACATCGACACATACATACAAACTCCCTTGCTGTCAACGCATCCAATAATACCAATTATATCATACTCACAGACTTTTTTAGTTCCGTACAGTCAATCCAATATATCTACCCAACTATTCATTTGGTCATCAGGATAAAACAAGAAGTTTATATCGCTCAATTAAAGAAAAAATATTATATTATTCTGGATACCATACCATATTGGAATTTAAGGAAATGAAGTGGCAGACAACGCTGCAAAGAAGTTGTAACTAGTGATAAGCAGAGTTTACTGAAAACATTACGAGTGCGGACGTGAAAGCAGCGGTCAAATGTAAAGTGCGGTATATATTGGAACAAAAATGGACAGTGTCATCGGCCGAAGTTACGCGATAGTAAAAAATCTGTAAAACCCTGGCTCACATTACCAATAAGTCGGAAAGACCAGGAAATATTAACGCCACTCTGACTGGATCATACTCGATTAACTAATAGCTGTGTGTTTTCCAACAAACAAGATCCAAGATGTGACAACTGTGATGAAAAGTTAACAATTAAACATATATTAGAGAAATGCCCAGCATTAACGCCAACACGCATGTTGTACAATATAAACAACAAATTAAGTGATATTTTAGGTCTACAGTGCAATATATCAAACTAAAAAAATCTTAAATTTAATTTACACTTTAAACGCTATCTAAATGTAATACAAATTTTGTTCGCTACTTCGCTAATAGCCATTTGGCTGATGCGATTTTGTTCCTAAGAAAAATTAGCCTTAATTACCATTTATTATTTTACTTCAAAAAGAAAAACAATATTTAATGTCCTTAAGTATGTACTTTCGTAAAAAGAAACAATAAAATCCTTTGTTTGAGTCTAGTTTTTTTATTAGTATTAACCATTCTTTAAATGAAACAGATAAATTTATTCTATTCGATAAAGTTAAATTAGTTTTTGGGCTGGTTGATTAAACTCTTACACATTTCCATCCAAATTAAATGTTTTAAAAGGCACCGAGATTTTCTTCCAGTTTTAAATAGTTTCTTAGAAACTCGAATAATGGAACAAAGGAACAGTTTTAAAGTTTTGTACCTTCGTTAGCGTTCTGCATATAATCTTAATTGTAATAATAGAAGGTTTATATTCTCCAAAATAAGAATACCTAATGGAAACTAATTTTATATTATAATTTCAAAGAATAATGATCGTTTTAGTATCTGTTTGAATATATAGAGGTAATGGATTTTGGGAACAGCTATGACCTAGAACATTTCACATAAACTTGTGTACTAAATAGGCATTAATGCATTAGTCTTGTTAAATCCAATACCATTATAATATATTTACATATCTTCAATTCTAAAATATTGTAAAAGACTTTAAGAGTTGGTGTAACGAAAAACGATTTAGATTTATCTTTGTGCATATTTTAGGTCATAGCTGTCCCAAAATCCATTACCTCTATATATTCAAACAGATACTAAAACGATCATTATTCTTTGGAAATTATAATATAAAATTATTTCCATTAGGTATTCTTATTTTGGAGAATATAAACCTTCATATATTACAATTTAAGATTATATGCAGAACGCTAACGAAGGTACAAACTTTAAAACTGTTCCTTTGTTCATTATTCGAGTTTCTAAGAAACTATTTAAACTGGAAGAAAATCTCGGTGCCTTTTAAAACATTTAATTTGGATGGAAATGTGTAAGAGTTTAATCAACCAGCCCAAAAACTAATTTAACTTTATCGAATAGAATAAATTTATCTGTTTCACTTAAAGAATGGTTAATACTAATAAAAAACTAGCTCAAACAAAGGATTTTATTGTTTCTTTTTACGAAAGTACATACTTAAGGACATTAAATATTGTTTTTCTTTTTGAAAGTAAAATAATTAAATGGTAATTATAGGCTAATTTTTCTTAGGAACAAAATCGCATCAGCCAAATGGCTATTAGCGAAGTAGCGAATCAATAATTTGTATTACATTTAGATAGCGTTTAAAGTGTAAATTAAATTTAAGATTTTTTTAGTTTGATATATTGCACTGTAGACCTAAAATATCACTTAATTTGTTGGTTTATTGTACAACATGCGTGTTGGCGTTAATGCTGGGCATTTCTCTAATATATGTTTAATTGTTAACTTTTCATCACAGTTGTCACATCTTGGTTCTTGTTTGTTGGAAAACACACAGCTATTAGTTAATCGAGTATGATCCAGTCAGAGTGGCGTTAATATTTCCTGGTCTTTCCGACTTATTGGTAATGTGAGCCAGGGTTTTACAGATTTTTTACTATCGCGTAACTTCGGCCGATGACACTGTCCATTTTTGTTCCAATATATACCGCACTTTACATTTGACCGCTGCTTTCACGTCCGCACTCGTAAATGTTTTCAGTAAACTCTGCTTATCACTAGTTACAACTTCTTTTGCAGCGTTGTCTGCCACTTCATTTCCTTAAATTCCAATATGGTATGGTATCCAGAATAATATAATATTTTTTCTTTTAATTGAGCGATATAAACTTCTTGTTTTATCCTGATGACCAAATGAATAGTTGGGTAGATATATTGGATTGACTGTACGGAACTAAAAAAGTCTGTGAGTATGATATAATTGGTATTATTGGATGCGTTGACAGCAAGGGTAGTTTGTATGTATGTGTCGATGTTGGGGTTATGACTGCAGCACCAGTACCTTCATTTGATTTAGATGCGCCTGTGTATATATGAGTATAATTCTTGTAGTTGTAAACCATAACATTAAAGGCGGATTTAATTAACTGTGGGTTTTTTGAATGTTTGTCGAAGAAATGAAGCGTATTACGTACTGGAGGTTCTTTATTTCCCATGGAGGAATTAGGACGATTGGGAGGAAAAGTGGTCTGGGAACGTGTAGTTTAGTTGATTTAAGTGGCTTATACTACTTGGCAATAACACGAAAAATGGCCAGAACAATTTAAGAGTAACTCAACGGGCCATGGAGAGGGCCATGTTAAATATAAGCCTTAGAGACAAAATTCCTAACACCTAAATACGTCGAAGAACTAAAGTAACCGACATAATGGGAAAAATAGCGACTTGAGATGGCAATGGGTAGCACATGTAGCAAGACAAGACACCAACAGATGATCTTATAAAGTAATATTCTGGATACCTCGGGAAACAAAAAGAAGCGTAGGAAGGCCCAAAAAGAGATGGATAGACGATTATAACAGCTGTAGCTGAAAAACAGTGGATGAGAATTGCAAAAGATAGGGAAGCGTGGAAGCAATTGGAGGAGGCCTATGTCCAACAATGGATAAATGAAGGCTGAAGAAGAAGAAAAAGAAGAGAGAAGAAGAGAGAAGAAAAAAAAGAGTAGCTTATAATCCTTGCATAAAAGGGTTTGGCTGTTTTTGGCTTATTATAAATAGATTTGAGAACTTTTCTGTACACCAATTTTAATTCGAAAATATCCGTTTATTTTCGTTCTGGCTTACAGATGGAAAGCCGTTGAAAAAAATCAAAAAAGGAATGCTTAATTTTTTTGTTTTTTTGGTTTTTTGGAGAAGGGCCATGAGGTTGAAAGGGGTCCTCTTTCTGTGCTCGTCTCAAATTCTATGGTCGGCTGGGGATGTCTAAGCCACTGACGAAAATAAAACAACATCGAAATGGTATCGTCCATCACTGTCATGCTATTACAAATACAGTCACACTGGGCTACCTGTAACAAACCGCCTCTTGAATGCTGACGAGGCCTGGCCAGTTAACGCAAACATCCAATAACAATTTTAGTGCAATACACTAGTTATGAAGTTCGATGTAGACGTAAAAAACGTCTTTACAGGAACAATAGTAACTAGAGACTGTCTTTCACATCTGCTTAAAACACAAACACTACACTCTGGACAGAACATCGCGTCAAGACAAGCCTTTCATCCTCTAATTTAATGGTGACTCCATTAGAAAAGTCTTCAAGTTGCTCCACTACACACGCAACTAGCACAGTGTATTTTTCGGGCTGTTCTATTTTACTACAACACACCCAAAGCTAACCTGAAGAATCGTAAGATCGTAAGATCCTAAACAAATAATCACATGTTCATCCTTTCGAAATAAAGAATCCTTTATCTATCCCTCCAAATAAACATTGTAGTAGTGAAAGAGGGCCACCAATGAAAGGAAAACTTGGAAGAGGATGCTGATATTTATACGACTAGCTCTTTATCGCAATTGGAGATAGAGAGAGAAAATAACATTTACTGTTTGGTTAATTTCGTTATTGTCTTGTATATTTTCCTTCCAAAATACTCGCACATTCGTTTTGAGCTTGATTTTCTCTTCGCACAAATTTTGGGTTGTATTAATTTGTATGGTGTATGCAAAAATTATTGTCCGTACGAAAACACACCAATAGCATCCAAATTACCCAGGTTTTTGTTCGTTTTTAGAAATCAAATGGCGGTTTAAATAAAGCAAAAGTATTGAGATGACTTCTACAGAGCCTTCGAAAAAAAAAATTGTTCTTTGAGAAGGCCACGGAATCACTCATTTCGATAGCTCGTTAGTCGTAGTCACGTAGCGTCAAGTTTTGGTTAGGTCAATGTTTTCAACAGTATTTTCATAAAAAATAGGTAAAAATTTTATTTATTACTCGAATAGGTTATACTGTAAATTATAAATTATAATATATAAATTTAAAGCAGCTAGTCGCCAGAACAGTGTAAATGAGTTTTTAGAAGAACTGCAGATAAATAACTAAAGAAATACATGTAAGAATATATTTTTATTTATTAATTAATAGAAAAATTTCCTGTCTGATCGGATTTAAATTCGCTACTCAGCCAGATTTACAAAACAGTATTTTTTTATGTTACAATTCAATATTAAATGCCTTAGTCATACTATTAAAATTAGATATTGCGCTACATTTTTATGAATAAGATTTTAAACTCAGTAATTTCATAATTTGAAAATACAAGTGAAAAAAAAACAAAAAGATAATGATTAAAAGATATATGGATGTGAAACATGGACCGTCTCCAAGACCGTTGAAAACACCACTCATTTTTATAATCTATATCACAAATACAGATAAGTATCTGGTGATAAAGACGTAGTATCTATCATAAAATAAGGAAAACTAATAAGCAGAACAACACTTTAAGACGATTCTTGATGCCACAGTCTGATATAAGTTTATGTAAAGTCAGGCCAAAATTTAAGATGCCACAAACATGGATGTGAAATAAAAGATAACAATTAAAAGACCTATACATAGATGGGAAACATGGAGCATCGTCTGGAGATAGCAGATGACAATATCCTACTCATATTTATGATATATAACACAAACGCAGTCACGCATCTAGTGGTAAAGACGTGATATATTTCATAAACTAAAGAAAACTAATATTTACATCAGAAAGACACTCCTAGATGAATAATTATGTTACAGTCTGGTGAAAGTAGACGAAGAGGTAGGCCAAAACTTGTATGAAAGGGATGGAAGAATAACGTAGAGCAAAATGCCACAAAAATAAAGACAGTAAACACCAATGCACCACTGATGATAATAAACTTTTGTCCTCTTGTGTTTATAATATTCGTTTTAACTTTTTGACCATTCAAAGGCTTTCTAACATAACTGACTTTAATTTAATATAATGTGTTTTAAAAAAATGCGTCTGCTGATAATATTAAACCTTGATTTCCACAAGGGTGCTTTTCTCTATCAGCATATTTAATTGTTAAATGTACTATGTATTTATCCATAATGCATATTTGAATGTTGTAAATTCTAAGCTAACGCGAGCTGAATCGGTTATTGAGTTACTTAATCTTATTTGCTTTAGGGTAATCCTCGTTACAATACAATAGGATAATATACTTAGGTATACAGGTAAATATGAACAATAAAAAAATGGATATTCTCCAAACATGTTTTTATTTATTTTTTTTTAATAACATTACAGTAATATTTATGAGTTTTTTGTTAAATAATAATATCTTTTTACACTGCCTAAGATATATCAAATATATCTTCCGGTAAACCGATCATTTTTCCAGTCTAATCTTTTCCAATATACCAGATTTTTCTGTAAACTTACGTATCCTAGAGATAATAATATTCAATAGAATATAGTAATATCACAAGGAAACTAAGTTCCTGTAGCTGGCTGTATCATCATCATCAATAATTAGCCTATATTTGTCCATTGCTGAACGTAGGCCTCCCCTAAAATGTTTCACCTATTTCTATTTTGAGCCTTCTTGCATCCAGTTTGTGGTGATGCGCTTGATATCATCAATCCGTCTAGTCGTCCTCTGCTTCGATATGCATCTTGCCTTGGTCGCCATCCCAGAATCTTTCTGGTCCATCTATCACCCGTTAATCTGGCAACATATCCGGTCCAAGCCCATTTAGCCATTGCTATTTTTTCAACTGCATCTGTGACTCCTGTTCTTCTTCTTATTTCTAGGTTTAGTACTTTATCTCCGATGGTAATACCTAATTATGATCTTTCCATAGCGCGTTGTGTAACTCTTATTTTATCTATTGTTCTTTTGTCTGAGTTAATGTTTCTGCACCATATGTAAGAACCGGTCAAACGCACTGGTTTAAAAACCTTTCTTTTTAAACAAACTGGGATACTAGACTTGGAAAAGATATTCAATTTACCAAAGGCAGCCCATGTGAGACATATCCTTCTTTAACTTTGAAATAGGGCTATTATCGGAGCACAAATTAATTAAATCAAGCCCAAGTTACTTTCGTTTAATAGCATCTTCAGGGGCATTTCGTCAAAATGTAAAACTATCCGGCAAGCGTAGAATGTGAAAACATTAAAAATAACATAAAATTGTACAAAACAACTACACTAAAACGAAGACAAACAGTTTAAAATTACTTAAAGATTCTACGCTACATTCTCTGCCAGAATTTTACCACTGACTACAAGGTTGGTCATAAATTTTGTCTTTGAGGTGTTAATTTTAAGACCAATTGTTTTGACACTTTATAGATTTGATACAGCTGGCTGTATACCATTATCAAAAAAAATTATGTTAAAAATATTTATAAATGTATATAATTAAAACACCTAATTGGCTACATCACAAAACGTTGTTGGAATCTATATTCCATCTTTAAGTGTGTCTAAGTGTACATACTCTGAGCCACTAAATATTTGGGTAAAAACCCGTAAATGATATTAATTTAAATTTAACTTACATTATTGGATCTTATATGTTACGATGTTAAAATTACAATTGGAATTGATAACAAGTTTACAATCTATGTAGTTAAGTATAATTACGTCGATAGCAATTAAAGTAAACTGTATACCTACGCTTAATTTAGCCATTCAGGGCCGGTGCTGAGAATAATTATATTCCACTATGCACCAACAATTGTCCATATATAAATTACCATCATTCTTATACTCATTGCGTCGAGTAAGGACGATAAATATACGAAGAAGGTTGCGTTTCGATTTAATTTGAATCTATTACCACTCCTGATACTTGTTTTGGGTCTAGTCGTCAGCAGAAGGAGTTTGTAAGAAGACTCAACCAAATATAGTAGATACTCTGGTAGTCATTTCTTATAATGGCTAAAGTAGTCGGTTGCGTTTTGATTTGGTTTAAGTCTTCTTACAAACTCCTTCTGATGATGGGTAGACCCAGAAACACGTGTCAGAGAGCGGTAGAAGCTCAAATTAAACCAAATCGCAACCTTCTTCGTCTATGTAGTTAAGCTCGCTATAATGTGTAAAAACTCCTTTTTTAAAATTATTAGTTGGTAGGTGGTATTTAAGGTGACTGAAACATTTCCTGGAGTTTTTGATGTTACCAAAAAGTAGGGAAGATCTGGTTATTTATACATTGGAAGATAAACCAAATATCTAGCTTCAAAGTGCCATGTTTAAGTGGCTAAGTGCACGTACTGACGAGCCAAGTTGACCCATACCATCAAATTAAAATCCACAAGGAAATTTAGTTCCTGTAGTTGGCTGTGATACCATGTATCTTAAAAAAATTATTTAAAACATCCTTTATAAAAGGTATATAAATTAATTCTTCTTGAAGAATGAATTGAGGTTAACAAAATGCCAAATCAAGACCTTGTAGTGCCCCATGAGTGCGAGTGATCCATCAATTTGTTTTAATAGTTTACATGTTGATAATTAAGATAATCCCTGTTTGGTAATATCATTTTTTTACTTTAGGGTTTCTGAAAAAAAAAATGGTAATTTTTATAACACAATTTAGATTGTCTAAAGGGATACTTACTTTTCGTGTACTAATCACATATAATATTTTACTGCCAATACTCCGAAAATTGTTTCAGCAGTGATTTTAATTGAAGTTGATGGAGCTCAATACAGGAGTAACCTTAAGATCTTTTAGCTTTTGCATTTATCTTATAAGTCACTCCCACTCAGGTTTTCCTAGTATGCTGGTTGTTTAGAAGGTATACCTACACTTGAATTTTTTGATACCTTTTGGTATTTTATTACCTGGGTTTGGTAATATCATTTTTTTACTTTAGGGGTTTCTGAAAAAAAAATGGTAATTTTATAACACAATTTAGATTGTCTAAAAGGATACTTACTTTTCGTGTACTGATCACTCTAAAATATTTTACTGCCAATACTCCGAAAAGTGTTCAGCAGTGATTTTAATTGAAGTTGAAGAGCTCAATACAGAGTAACCTTAAGTCTTTTAGCTTTTGTATTTATCTTATAGGTCACTCCCACTCAGGTTTTCCTAGTATGCTGGTTGTTTTAGAAGGTATACCTACACTTGAATTTTTGATAACTTTTGGTACTTTATTACCCTGTTTGGTAATATCATTTTTTACTTTAGGGGTTTCTGAAAAAAAAAATGGTAATTTTATAACACAATTTAGATTGTTCTGAAGCTATTTTCTTGTGGCATTGTAAATTAATTACTATTAAAATGGGAATAAGCCACAATTAAAGATAAAAATACGTTTATTGACGTTTCAATTTCCACTTCGGAAATCGTTCTCAAAATACAAACAGTAAATATATAATATTTAATCAATTAAACGTATTTTTATCTTAATTGTGGGCTTATTCCCAGTTTTAATAGTAAACAATTTAGATTGTCTAAAAGGATACTTACTTTTCGTGTACTGATCACATAAAATATTTTACTGTCAATACTCCGAAAAGTGTTCAGCAGTGATTTTAATTAAAGTTCAAGAGCTCAATACAGAGTTAACCTTAACATCTTTTAGCTTTTGCATTTTTGTTATAGGTCCTCCCCTCAGGTTTTCCTAGTATGCTGGTTTGTTTAGAAGGTATACCTACACCTTGAATTTTTTGGTAATCTTTGGTTTTAGAAAGGTATTTTTATAGTATTTTTAGCTTTTTTCGTATGGCTGTTTCTAAAAGATAGCAATATCTTTTATCATTTAAATTTAATGCTAAACGGTTATTGTCTTTTATTTTACAGAAAAACATTAAAACTTTTACTATCTTGAAATTAAGTTCTCTACTAACATGTATTTTCATTAGACCAAAAATGGGAATTATGTCGATTAAACAATCCATTTGCTAAACTTTGCTTCATCAGACCATGAACTCTTTTTTAATGAAGTTTTCATCCTCTTGAGTATTCATTAAAAACCATTCACAGAATTGTACACATCGAGGAAGATCACATAATTTTAAGGTAATATGAAAATGGTTTCCATTTGTGTTTTTTTATACCGATGGTCAGATGCGTAATGGTCAGAAAATTTTTTTGTCGAAATCTTTTAGTGTGTCGAGTTCGATATGTGAATAAAAACGATTCTCAATTGGGTAAAAATTGATTTTATCGCAAGTTTTTTTTAACAAATTATTGTTGCAAAAATACAACATTGGGCACTTGTGTTATAAAATAAATACACAAATCAAAAACAAAGTTATTCAGCAAGAGTACAAGACAAGAATTAAAACATTTAAAAATTGCACAGAACACAGGATGGTAAACATTTGTTAGTTTTGCTTGCAGCCCTATAAGATGCCCAACATTTTCCTATATTTCGATGAATTTCCAACAAATCTAATTCACCTTGGCTTCAATAAT
This sequence comes from Diabrotica balteata, assembly GCA_918026665.1. Classification (NCBI taxonomy): domain Eukaryota; kingdom Metazoa; phylum Arthropoda; class Insecta; order Coleoptera; family Chrysomelidae; genus Diabrotica; species Diabrotica balteata. The sequence continues at coordinate 6,118 of CAKJVB030000216.1, read as the reverse complement.
TTTCTTTTTTTTATTTAGAATCCAATATGAAGTATATATCCATTCTGTACAGATACGTCCAAGCCCCATATGGTACCATTTCTTAGTACTTAGTACTTAATGCAAGATCTATAATATGAAATATTTTGATCCATCCTGTCATTAGCTCCATGTTCTCGTTACATTTTTTTAATTCAAATAAGACTGAGTAATATTTATTTTTCTTACTTTTCTGCAAAAAAAATCCTTGTAGCTTAACTAATCGGACTGATACCTTGACAATTTGAAACAACAATGTCCACACTGCTGTCCATTTCATCTATACAAAAATCATTCTTGGTTTCTCATAATATGCTTCCTGATGATCACGTAGAGATTTTTTCATTTTTTCTGAATGGATATTTTTAAACTCTATTTGATCTAATAGTACCAATGTTATCGATTCTATCTTTTTTTATGTAACCCCCATCTTAAGACAAGTGAAATAATTTTCTGCATAAATAATATATTGCTTATAATATAATATATTACTTTTTCACATTAAATGTAGGATATTATTCCAAAATTGCAGGATTATACCTCTTCCTAAACAATTTTATTTTATAATCACTTTGTGGTCCTTTGGCCACTTGATATACCTAAAAGTCAATCAAATAACCAAATCTTTAGATTTTTCCACCAGACTTGTCTCCAAGCGCATTGGTTTTTCGTTTATGTGTTGTTTCATTCCGTGTAGCCCATAATAGAGAAATTTTTCTTTGTCTATGCTTGATTGTGTTTTTATTCCGACAAAATATTTTTTTAACGTTTAAGTTATGAAACTGTCTTCGTTTCTGCTGGCGTACGGAGATCTTCGGGTACTTTCGATCTGCTGGATCAATAGCTAAATTATCATTGTAGTAAAGAAATCTTATAATATATCTTTCGAATCTATTACTGCAAATGATCTTGGATATCAATATATTTTAAACATTATATCCGCTCTTCACCAATACTCATATGAAGGTGGCGACTGTCCAAAAACTTACATCGGTCAAACTGGTAGATAACTTTAATAAACGAATAGCAGAACATAAAAGGGCTTTCAATAATAGGAAAAACAGATTCTACATACGCACTTCACCTTCTAGATCACAATCATTCTTTTATTGACGAATTTAAAATCTTTACATTCAAAATAAAGACCTTAAGCTGTCCTTATTAGAATCTATGGAAACCAAATTAAAAAACACAGATATAATTCTAAACGACCAACTTGAGACAAACAGTTCTCCTCTCCTCAACTATTTCATTAGAGACTATAAAGTGTAAACGCATGCCAAAAATAGATCACTTGAAAAAGGCAATTAGCCGAAACAGCTGTAGTAATAAGAATTTAAAATAAATTTTGTGGAAGTTTGAAAACGAAGTTTTCAGTGTTATATTGTTACATCCTTTGATGGTGTTTAGTTTATGAACTCTAAATTCTAGTTAGATCCTGCATAAGAAGCTTAGCTGACCGTTTTCCTTACTGTATGCGTAAGTAAATCTTCGTTGAAAAAAAAAATCCAAATATCTGCAATAGGTGTTAAAATGCCTTTTTAGCCAAACCATAGTTTTTTATTTTTTATACCCCTAAATGATAAGGGTGGTTCACTCCAAACATTTTTAAAAATTTTTTTGGACAACGTTTTTTTTAATTTATTTTTTTTAATGTGGCATTAAAAAAATACATACAGCCCTTTTATCACCAAACTCTATTTTTTAATAACCATATTCGTTGCCAAACTCTTCCAAAACGACTAAAACGATTTTTTTACAAAATATATGTATATTCGGTTGGTCTGAGGATTGGTGGTAATCTATAAGCCCTAGGTAGTAAGGGTACCCCTCTTCCCCCAACACCCCAAAATTTTACCAACCTTTTTAATTTTAAAAAGTTATTTGCCATACTCTCCGAAGTATCTTAACCGATTTTTATGACATTTTTTATGTAGGATTATTCGGTAAGTCTGAGAATAGGTAGTATAAATATTTTTCATAATTACCTAAGTGATATTATCACCTTACCTTAAGGTTATTACCACTATATGTTTTTAATGATTTTGATAAATTTTTTTACTTTTTTTTGGTATGGGCATTAACAATGCAACTTCTAATTTTCTCCCATTTATCACTAACTCCTATGTTTTAAAAGGCCGATTAGTAATTTATTTATTTTAACCCAGGTCGATAATTTATCAATTATCTCTCTCTCTCTTAATTATTCTGTGTCTCTTACACAAAAAAGCCTTTTCTCATTTCGAAAGTCAATATAGTTCTCGGCCAATATTATTTTTTATGCATCTAATGTAGTAGTACCGTTTACAATTATCAATTTACCTCATTGTTATTATTTGCTGGGCCGAGCTTATTCGGCATGTTTTCCGGAAAATAGCTCACAAGTTCAAAAACCACATTTGGACGAGCAATATTGGCGACAAAAAATGCAAATGTCAATGATCTGAATGGGATTATTCTGAATTATTTTCCATGTAAGTAGTTTGTGTTCAAATCAGTTGAACATACTTATAAATCCGCATAACGTAGTCAACTATCCTAGAGACTTCTTAAATTCATTGGAATGTCCTAAACTTCTACCTTAATTTATAATTAAAATTGGGATCAGTTATTTTTATGCTGCGAAAATGGAAAATAAGAAAATGGAAAGTATATGCAAACTAAAATTAAGGAATTTAGATGTCTAGGGTCAAGATGGAATGGGCATCCTCAGCAGAAAAAAGGTAAAGGAGGTCCAAGACGGGATTTCAAATGCAATACGATTAGTGAGGATGATCGAATGTTAATACATTCGTACTTTTTGAAATCTGTCATCTTGTAAGGCTAAAAAGTTTACCTCTCTGGGTCTGTATTGCAGGCACGTCCAAAATACAAAAGAAATCTACTACTACTTCAAGAAAAAACACCCGATTTTGTTTTTACTTGACTGTAAAGAAAATGGATATGATTTGAAGAAACGTATTTGCCAAAAAACATGAAGCGTTCTTGAAAAGACTGTGCGCTTTGTATTTTATCAGGATCAACGCAGTACAAGCCAGGCAAATGGAGAACAGAATGAAGAAGAACAAGAAAATTAGGCATTACGAAAAAGACCAAATAGGGTTAACAATAATGTAGAAGAATTT
>CAKJVB030000215.1:10000-22925 GCA_918026665.1 Diabrotica balteata | reverse complement strand
CATAGGCCAGGATTTGCACTAATTTATTATATATTGAACCAGTGGTTGTGATTTGTGACATACGTATTACTTTTTCCAGAGCCAGATTGAACAGTATACAGGAGAGAGGGTCTCCCTGGCGCAGCCCGTTATTTGTTTTAAAAGGTTCAGACAGTTTCCCCTGAATTCGTACTCTACATTCAACTTTTTCAAGAGTTAGTTTTGTTAAATTTACCAACTGATTTGGTATTCCTAGCTCTTTCTTTGCTTTGAACATTTCTCTTCTATTCACAGAGTCGTAGGCTGCTTTGTAGTCTATAAATATGTGATGAGTATCAATGCCATATTCCAGTGTTTTTCCAAAATTTGTTTCAGGTTGCAATCTGATGAATTGTCGATTTACCACTTCTGAAACAGTCTGGTATTTTTGTACTATCCGTTCTGCATATTTAGAATTCCTCTGTGGTTAGAGTATTCAAAGATATCTAATTTTTTGTATATGGTGCAAAGTATTCCAATATTCCAATCATTGGGAAAAGATTTCTGTGTATATTTCTTTTAAAGATGATGTAATCCCATAATGGTAATATGGCCCCCCTTCTTTATACAGTTTAGCTGGGAGATTATCTATTCCGGGTGATTTGTTTCTAGCTAGTTTTTTAAGTGTATCTTCAACTTCCAGGATCGTTGGTGGATTCTCCTCCTTCTCGTCTGCTCCGCTTACCTCACAGCTTTCGTCTTCCGGTTTTCTTCTTCTTCCTTTATATTAAGTATCTGGTTAAAATAGTCCGTCCATCGATTGAGTACGTCTGTTCTTGTTGTTAATAGTTCGCCATTTTGACTTCTCTATTGTTTTGTGGTTCAGTTCTTAATAGCTGTTCAGTGGGAAGTGATCATAGAATGGTAAGAGCGAAGATCGTGCTAAATCTTTAAAAACAAAGATACAAAATGATAACAAAAACACACCCAATAGAATGGAATCCAATCGAAAACACCATGTCCTTCGAAGAGGAAATTCTGAGATGTCTAGAGACAACAAATATAGACGTTATGGATATCGAAACCTTAAATGATAACTTAATAAAAGCTATTAAGAACGCAGAGAAAAAGTGCAATACAAATTCTAGGAGAGATAGGTAAGGAGGAAAAGCTCAGTCAAGAAACAAAAAGACTTATGGAGGCACGAAGAGAACTTAAGAACAAAAACGATACGAATGCACGCGTACTACAACAACTTAATAAAGATATTAATAAAGCAGTGAGAAAGGACGTACGACAATATAACACAAAAAAGATTACAACGGTTGTCGAGAAAAATAAAAGTTTAAAGGTGCTGAAGAGATGTCAAGCTCTAGGTAAGAAGAACATTGTTAAGCTCGCAGATCGAAATGGAAAAGTGGTAACAGATAAAGATAAGATAATTAAGGTAGTTGAAGAATTTTACACAGAATTATATAGAGAAAGGGGAAGAAAGACGGCACCAAGTTGAGAAAAGTCCAGAATGTGGGTTCAGAGGATATCCCAGAAATAACAATCGAAGAAGTCTTAAAGTCATTAAATAGAATGAAAAACAATAAAGCAGCTGGTGATGATCAAATCGTTATTGAGGCAGTTAAAGCAGGAGGAAAGACAGTATTGAAAGCATTGACGCAATTATATAACTTATGCCTTTCAAACGAGGTTACACCATCTCAGTGGAATAAAGCTGTTATAGTAGTCATGCACAAAAAGGGAGATATAACAGAGCTAAAGAACTATAGACCTATTAGCTTGTTATCTCACGTTTATAAGTTGTTTATGAAGATAATAACTAATAGGTTGACATCAAAACTAGACTTCTATCAACCTTGCGAGCAAGCAGGATTTAGAGCTGGATACGGAACAAATGATCATTTGCAAACCATTAAGTCGTTGATTGAAAAAACCATTGAATATAATAGACCCCTGATACTTGTCTTTGTCGACTTTGAAAAAGCATTTGATACGGTCAATCAAAGTGAAATGCTCCAAGCTCTAACACAATGTAGAATAGATCACCGATACATATCTCTCATCAGATACATCTATCAACATGCTACAGCCTGTGTAAGACTTAATGAAGATACTGGGACTTTTCGTATTGAAAGAGGCGTTCGGCAAGGAGACAACATGTCTCCTAAATTATTTACAACTTTGCTAGAATACGCTTGTAAAACAATAGATTGGAACGAAAAGGGCATCAATGTAGATGGAAAATTTTTAAATAACCTTAAATTTGCAGATGATATCGTTCTTATTGCAGACAGCTTTGATCAGGCACAGATAATGCTCCAAGAACTCCATACTGCCACAAAAAGAGTTGGTCTTAAAATAAATTTTTCAAAAACACAATTTATGACAAATTTAGTCCACAACAAAAACATCTCAGTAGAAGACAAAGATATTGAGCCAGTTGACTCCTATAAATACTTAGGCCATGAGATCAGAATAAGTCGAGACAACCAAACAATCGAGCTGAAAAGAAGAATAAACCTCGCTTGGGCTGCATTTGGAAGGATGAAGGATATTTTTAGGTCTAAGATTCCAATGTGTCTGAAAAGAAAAGTATTTAATCAATGTATTTTGCCAGTGATGACCTACGGCGCAGAAACCCTAACGCTCACAAGAACAACAGTGAGTAAACTACAAGTTGCGGAAAGAGCAATGGAGAGAATTATGTTAGGGATTTCTCTACGTGATAGAATACCCAATGCTACTATACGCAAAAGATCAGGAGTAGCAGACGTTATTGAAAGGATAACAACACTAAAGTGGAACTGGGCAGGTCATGTAGCAAGATCAGTTGATGACCGGTGGACAAAAAGAATTTTGGAATGGAGACCCCGAATACAAGCTTACAGAAATAGAGGTCGACCCCCAACGAGATGGACAGATGACATAAAAAGAGTGACTACAAATTGGATTCAGATGGCGCAAAATCGGACTAAGTGGAAAAGCATGCGAGAGGCCTATGTTCAGCAGTGGACGTTAGAGGCTAGTTGATTGTTTTGTGGTTGCCTTGAATTCTTTTCGGTTGATGTTAACTTTCTTATAGAATGCTCTGAATTCTCCTCTCTGTTAAGGTTTTCTATATATTTAAGTTCCGTATTTAGATGTTTTCGTTTTTTTTGTTTTGTGTATTCTCTTTTCTTGTCTTCTCTTTGTCTAGTAAAGTCTGGTCACAGAACTATTCGTTCGTCTATTCGCACACACCCGAAATGCATCAGTCTTCGGCGACCAATCTGTTGAAAAGATGGAAAGTTTCTCGGATGAAGAATTAGCAATAATTGCTATATGTTTGGACGAGGAAGAAGAAGACGCGGAAGCAAACCAAGCAAAAAGACGGAAATGGATCCATGACGCATAGAAAAAAAGGGATACCGAAGGAGAATACGTGACACTGTATAAAGAACTGCTTCATGATGATGTAAAATTTCATCAATATTTTAGGATGTCGAAAAATTGCTTTCCTGCCAAATATTATTTTTTAAATTAATGTCCATGTATTTTGCATGCGACAAATCATATAAAACATTATATTTTCTCAAACATTCTATTAATTGTTCGTCAATAATTTTATTTTGTTCACTTGTACCGCCCGTCATGTTCCCGGCAAAACCAAAAAATTCGTCGCTGAGATTATAAAATCGGCCGGGCGATAGACGTGTCGAAACCTGACTGCTGGGAAACTGTTCGTCAACTGATGAATGTGAATGCCGGCGGATATTTCTATTAAAGAATATTTTGTATGACGGATTGTTCGGTTCGGCGCCGGGACTGTGACGAGACGTGACTGATGTGTTTGAATCGACCCTACAGTTGTTCTAGTTCATCGGGTAAGCATCTTTCTCTAGGCTTTATTTTTTTTCTTTTGTTGCATTCTTGTATTCATCGTCAAACCAATGATTTTTACGGGAACAAATTTCTGTTCTTATTTCATCTTTAGCTGCTGCTTCAATGTCTTCCTGATTTTGGTCCAGTAGAATTCTATTTTCTGGACAGCCTATTTCTGTTTGGCCTTCTTCATTTAGATACATTTTGATTCCTTAGCCTGTTCGTGATGTTTTCCGAGTACCGTTCTGCAATTGTCGCATCTCTCAGCTTTTGTAGATTCCATTTTTTTCTATCCATTTTATTTTATTTTCTTTACTGGTGTTATATTTAAATATAGCTGCAAAGATATAAGCGAACATATTGACAAATAAAGATTAGCAAAAATGATATAACTAATATTTTTTGACAGGCTTTTATAGGCTGTTTTGAAGAATAGAATCGTTAATAAAAGATATGTTAAATGCAAAAACGATAAAAAATATATAAAAAAACACCAAATAACCATAAAAAGTCAGAAAAGGCATACATATTTAAAAAAAAGCAAAAGAAAACATAACAAAGTTCTGTTAAATGACTTATTTTTGCTTCTCTCGTTCATATTTAAAAAGAAAATATTCCTACTTTTATTATTTACCAAAAGCATTATGCTTAGCAATCCGGACTTAGTTATAGCTAATGGACAATTAGTTTATAAATGTCCTATATTAAAATATTATTAACGTCATCAATCTCACACATTACCATGCAACGAATAAAAAAAAGTTTGATAGAAACAGCATTTGAAATCAAAAATAGATGGGTTTTAGGGTTTTCTCATGAACTCAATGACTTAAGATATAACTATATTATTTGTTTTATAGTATCTCCCTTTATTATGACTTTCGAATAACAACTTTCAATTTCATTAATTACATATATTAATATATTTAATATGTTTTAGATAAACTTGAGTGCACTGCCAGCCAGTTAGCTTGTTTACTAACTGTTCGTAAAAGTAAGTTGCAAGTTTTATTATTGAGTTGATTATTATCGAAATAAGTAAAAAGAAACATCAGACAAAAGTTTTTTCTTTGCAAAAAATAGAACAACCAGAAGAAAAACAGTTTAATTTATTAAACTCGTCATTTCATTTACGTACATGTTCTATTCGAGGCTATTTAAACGATTTCCGAAGTGGAAATTGAAACGTCAATAAACGTATTTTAACCTTTAATTGTGGCTTATTTCTATTTAAATAGTAATTACTCAAATCTACTCTTATACCAGCCCTATTGACAGAATGTAATGAGCCACCTTTACATTTAAGAAGTCTATTTTTGGCAAAACAATTTATTCTTTAATGCCAGTATAATAATCAAAACAGATTATTACAAAAATATCTTGTCTCTTTGTTAAAAATCTACCAAACAAATGGTAGGCTAATAAAAACTCTCCAACTAGAGCTGTTGCTTTCCCCAATTTATCACAATATTCATTCAATGGAGAAGGGATTCCATTCTTTGGCTCCAATTATGACATACAATATGACCATAAACCTGCTGTAGTAATTCCTTCATATATTTCAATTCCCGAAGATGTAGTAGTACAGAACAAGCTGGAAAACTGTAACCATTCTTGTAAAAGGCTATAGCGGGATAAGATGGTCAAAAGTGCCCCCGCACCGATCAGCAGCGCGATCTGTGCTTTCGATAAAGTGTATAAAAACATGACTTCATACAAATTTTCAGCTTTCCAGAGGCCACGGAACCTCTTAAATCTAAAAAAGAAGCTTTTTTCGACTTTATTTTTTTCTGGACGCAATTTTGCTTTAAAAAATCTGAAAAAATTCATGAAGGTGTATCTTTTGAATACAAAATAGCCTGATTTTTTTCAAATTTTTATATTGAAAATTGAGCCTAGGAAAAATTATTGAAATTTTCAATAATTTTTTAGGTTATGTTAATAATTTTTGGCTAACTTTTAAATAGTAATTTTTTGTGTATTTTTCTTTGTTCTTTTGAATGGCCAAGGCAAAATTTTCAAATTCTGAGCGGAAAGTATCGAAAAATAAAAAAAAACCGTTTTTTTACTCATTTATTTGCACATAACCTTAAAACTCAGTTGTTAATTGAACATTTTTCAACATTTTTTCTTTCCACATTATCAAATTCTATTGTATAAGTCCCCATTTAACTCTTTCAAAGGATAAAATTCGAAAATACCACGTTTTTATCCATTTCGCACTTTTTTACCTTAACTCAAAATCAGATAATTAGATGTATGCTTTTCCATCTATTCTCTTACGGGCTATGAATCATCATTGTTAAAATAATCATTTTTAACTTACAAATTCTTAAAATGCGAATAAATCATGTATTTATAATATTTTCCCACTTTATTGGCTCATAACCTTAAAATGTAGTAGATAAATGATCGAATTTCCGTGTATTTTTGATTGTACCGGGTACCCTTCAGTTTTATTATACCACTTGTCTTTTTTTTCTTATATAGTCAAAACTCGAAAAAAAAACATTAACTTTAAGATTGACCCTTCCTCAACAATTGTATTTATCGTTTTTAATCGCATATCCGTTGCGAGTTAATATCGAAAATCTCGAGTCGTATTAAAATTCTCGAAGTAGTTGGTCAAATCGAAGTTTAGAGTTGAATATTATAACTACCATATATCCTATAGGCACGCGTATCCATATCGTACTCTATGGGCTAACACAGTCAAAGCGATACGAAGGCAACGGTGAGTCGAAGGCGACACGAGGCGACACTAAGCGAAAGCAGTGGCGACATCAACAATGTCTGCTACGCGCATGATCTGTAACCATGACAACGACAATGGGAGTATGCGCGTTGCAGACATTGTTTCTGTCGTTACTGCTTTCGCCTTGGTGTCGCCTTCGTATCGCTTTGACTGTCTTAGCCTTATTATCATCTAATCCTCTTCTTCTAAAATCCGTTACAGTATTATCAAAGATCTTGAAAACTATCAATCACATGGAAAAGTATCGAAAGAATCAGGTATATTAAAGTTATCGCATAGGCGCGCGTATGCATTCACCATCAGTTGCGATACTTGCGATATTCTCGAACTCAAATTATCAAAGTGCGATATCGTCAGAGGTTGATTTGTGAAAGTTAAATTGTGCTTACCTTATACTAATATCAATTTCAGTAAGTATACGGCGATACCCTAAGCTATGTTAGAGCATGTAATTATATAATATTGTTTTTGTTATCACAAGATCAAGAATTTGAGTTTTAGTAGGTTAGCTAATGAAATATATTAGCTCCTATATTTTGCATCAATCATAGTTATTCAAAAGCTAATATTAACATTGTATTTGATTGTATTTGTACATTTGTAATTATTCTATAATCTCATCCGGGTCATGAATTTCAAACTATAATGTAAAATCCTTTTTAATAGAATCAATATAGAAAAATTAAAGCCGCTGGCTATTATAATAAGCTAGCAAGTTTACTTAAGTTACATTAATTTAAACAAATAGAAATTAAATATGCATATGGATGATTCTCTGTCAAGTGAAAGTCAAAAAAACTTTTTAACTTGTCGGACCAACTTGTTTTGATTTTTGATGGAACATATTTACATCACCAAAAGAGTCAAAATAACGATTATCAGAGAAAGTCGTATTCAGGTCAGAAAAAGAAACCCTTGCTCAAACCTTTTACTATTTGTACTACAGATGGATACGTTGTAGATCTCCCTGGTCCATTTTATGCCACTGAAAATGATGCAACCATCATGAAAAAAGTAATGGATGATCCAAATGGTATAAAATCTATCATGAAAAAAGGAGATGTGTGTATCGTGGATAGAGGTTTTAGGGATGTTGTACCTTACTTAAAAAGCCTTGGCTTCAAGATTCTTATGCCTGCCTTAAAAGGAAAAAGATCCAATTTGACCACGGCTGAATCAAATGAATCACGCTATGTAACTAAATTGAGGTGGGTCGTAGAAGCCGTTCATGGAATTCTTGGCAAAAAATATAAGCTTCTTCATCAACAATTAGATAATAAACTTATACCAAAAGCTGGTGCATATTGTAAAATAGCATGTTTTATTAACAATTTATTTGGTAAGCGTTTGAATAGTGATCAAAATGATGATGGGTTACAGGATATAATAATCGAAAGAATGTTAAAATCTAATCAAGGTGAGAATACTTTAGCATTAGAAGCTGAGACAGCTAGGTGGTCAAGACGTCCTACTACAACGACTAAGCTGACATCGCAAGAAATCATTAACTTTCCAGAGATGACTGAAAGGGACCTCAAATTTTTTTTTTTCGGGAACCTATCAGTTAGGTCAAGCCATTTGCTATTTGGCTGAGTTGATGGATGATAGTAATAACATTAATTTGGAGTATATTACAATGAAACCAAATATTATTAAAGTACTGATAAGATCCAGGCATATAAGCAGTAAGACCTATAAATGCTACATTGAGTATAAACCTGATTCAATTGAATATGGTGGTATTTTGCGTCACGCATGTGACTGTGCAAATGGGTTACGCACTGTGGGTTCGTGTTCTCATATAGCCGCAGTTATATATTATCTCAGTAATGCAAGATATAAATCGAGAATCATAAGACCAGCAAAAATTCTGTCAGAAATTTTTAAATCTGATGTTGAACCTGTCATAGATGAGAATAGTGATGAGGACTAAAATGTAATTGAATGTTTAAACTGTTAATTTAAATAACCTATTGAATAACCATTTCGTAATAATAAATATTTTTGTAGCCAAATATTTTATATATGTCCTCGTTTATATCCAAATGAATTTATAAAACAATTTTTACAATGTTAAAAAAATATTTGAAAAATAATAATATTCTTGTCCTATTGAGGTGATCCTAGAGATATATCACTTTATGCTATTAACGAGTCAAAAATAGAAATAATACTTGGAAACCGTTTTTTTTCAAGTTTTGACTATTTAAGAAAAAAAAGATAAGTGGTATAACAAAATTGAACTGTGCGATCAAAAATACACGGAAATTCGATCATGTAGCTACTACATTTTAAGGTTAAGAGCCAATAAAGTGGGAAAATATTATAAATACATGATTTATTCGCATTTTAAGAATTTGTAAGTTAAAAATGATTATTTTAACAATGATGATTCATAGCCCGTAAGAGAATAGATGGAAAAGCATACATCTAATTATCTGATTTTGAGTTAAGGTAAAAAAGTGCGAAATGGATAAAAAACGTGGTATTTTCGAATTTTATCCTTTTGAAAGAGTTAAATGGGGACTTATACAATAGAATTTGATAATGTGGAAAGAAAAAATGTTGAAAAATGTTCCATTAACAACTGAGTTTTAAGGTTATGTGCAAATAAATGAGTAAAAAAACGGTTTTTTTTTATTTTTCGATGCTTTCCGCTCAGAATTTGAAAATTTTGCCTTGGCCATTCAAAAGAACAAAAAAAAATACACAAAAAATTACTATTTAAAAGTTAGCCAAAAATTATTAACATAACCTAAAAATATTCTTAGAATGCTTATATCTATTTTAATAAAATGTTTTCTAGTCCATGTCATTTCTTGAAAAAGCCATGGATATCCTACAGAAACGTCGAAAAAGTCAATAAAAATGTTTTAGTATCATAGACAATGTTTGTTTACTATTTAAGGAAATCTGCTAATATATATATATATATATATATATATATATATAAATATATATAATATATATATATATATATATATATATTAAAAGGCCAAATATATGGCCTAGGAGACAAATTCGTTAAACTTCCCGTGCTCGAATTGGTATCACTAAAGTGTTATGATCATTTCGGCCTATCCCAGCCATCGTCAGACACTTGGGCTGATACAAATTCAAACTCGGAAAGTAATGTCTCCCAGAATTTTACTACTGCGTGGTTAGCTTGTAGCGTTTACGCTACTGATTAGTGCAATATTATCAGAGTTAAAAATTGTATTAATAAAACCCCTCACGAAACTTCTTGTGACCCGCCTGCGATCGATTTTTAAATCGACATTTTTCCACACACGCGCAGGAGTCGCTTTGAACGGAAGATTGGTCGAGTCTGTGCGAGAACGATCAGTTTTGGTCAGAACTCGTATACGCAGACACGCCAACCGGTGAGTTTTTCTCACGTTCAAAGTGACGGAATTGGAGCAAATAAAATCGAGGACAAGAATAAAAAATATATAATTCAATAATAATAATAAGTAATTTTTTTAATAAAATCAAGATTCATTTATAAGAGTTCCACATAAAAAGGAAGATTTTTTTTGGCGTGCTGCGGCTCCATGTAAGTAAATAATTTCATACGTATTATCTCTTTATCATATAATCAAATTTATCATTGCAGTTTAGTATTTCTTTAGAGATTTATTTTTGAGTTCCGAAATAATTTAAATTTAAAATTTCCTTGATTCACTCGCAAAGAACATAAGGTCATTTTTTATATAGTCAAACTTAAATTCTGTTTTAGTCCACGTCGTATCATTAGGGTTTTTTGTTTTCTTTTTTTTCTCTAACTTTTTTTGGTGGAATATAATAGGCTCTACAATTATTGAACAGCCTTCTGTATTCTGCGCATGTTCATTTCATGGCGCAAGCCTGTCATGTCTACGAAGTAACTTCAGAAATTTTGACATGTTGACCTAACCTAATGTTTTGATGTTTTGTTTTGGTGCAGTCAATCCATGCTGCTACACCTATTAAATTACATAGAAATTAAATCTGATAATTCTTTTAGATTCCGTCACTTGAGAGTATTCTCTTAAGAATATTCCCTCAAGGATATTAGTAACAGAATTTCTTAAATAGTTAGCAACTCTCGTGGATTTTGCCGTCACTCCGAGCAGATAGACCAGTGACTGGTTTTGTGCCCAGACTCCCCTGGGATTTGTCCTTTACAGCAACAAACTGATTTAGCCGTGCCAAGAGGAGTTTTCCTATGGACTTATAGTGCTGTAAAGATAAGTTGTTTGACTGTCTAACCTTTTTGTTACTTTCTATTTAGTAGTGTACACTTTTCATATGCATATGATCAGGTGAATACATTTTTGATATAATATAATTCTAAAATATTGGGGAGGGAAAATACATTTCATGTTTTTATTAGGTTTTTTAAATAGTATATAAAGAGTCTGACCAAACTCACTTTTTGATATAATATTTTTTTTAATACAATACATTTTGATATAATACAATTTTGATATTGGGGAGGGAAATAAATTTCATGTGGTTTTTAAAACATTATATAAGGAATATGTAACAACTCACTTTTTATCTATGATATAAATGGTACTAGATTTATCAATTTTGATATCTTTACCATACTGTCACTTGTATCTCATTCTAGTAGAACTAAGTTAAATTAAATTACTAACTTTTAGTGTTAAGACTTTGGCTACCATACGGACTATTCTAGGTTTTTACTAATATTTCACACTTTATTTGGCCAGTGGTAGTGACTATTCGCTTGTTGAGGGGCTATTAGGTCCTATTGTATCTTTACACACCCACTACCACTGTTATTTAGTTTTTGCATTATATGTAAATTGTTAATACATATATATATCTATATACACATTTTTATAAATATATTTATTGTTACTATTTTGAGTTTTATTTCAGTTTCTACTAACCAGTATATAATATAGCAAGACAAGATTAGTATTTAGTATTTTGTATTTCAGGTTATTATCTCCAGTATCATTTGTTTCCAGTCATTTGTTACTTCAAAATCTCAACTATCGTTGAGTTGGCGCCCTTCTTCTTCTCTTCTTATCGTCCTTTTTCTATAAATTTATTCCCAGTGACCTTCTTTAGTTGTATCACATTTGATATTAACAGGTCTCATTTCGTTTCTTGTCTCATTAGCTCATTATCCTTGCTATCTGCTTTATATCTTTAAAGCCACAATTCAGTGCATTGAAGCTAGCCCGAACACTCACTTGAGATTTAGTGTCTCTTTGGCCATTTAACTTTGTTCCTCTGAGCTTAGCCATATTTTTAGTATTTTCATCACCTCTCTTCCAGTTCTTCTGAAATTTGGAAGTTCTACACTTCCTAAAATCCAATACTCCCGGAGTATTGAGGTTTCAAGCTTACAAAGGCGCCACCTGCTTTGGTGACCGTGAACGAAACGATACGATAATATCGTTTTCTGTATCCTTTGTGCTATGCGAAATGTGAAAGATTAAAGATAGACCAAATATATGGCCTAGGAGACAAATTCGTTAAACTTCCCGTGCTCGAATCGAATCGCTTTCGAATACAGAAAACGATATTATCATATCGTTTCGTTCACGGTCACCAAAGCAGGTGGCGCCTTTGTAAGCTAACTACGCAGTAGTAAAGTTCTGGGAGACATTCGTTTTACTTTCCGAGTTTGAATTTGTATCAGCCCAAGTGTCTGACGATGGCTGGGATAGGCCGAAATGATCATAACACTTTAGTGATACCGATTCGAGCACGGGAAGTTTAAGAAATATATATATATATATATATATATATATATATATATATAATAAATACACCAGTTGGGTATTATGATTAATACGTTAGGTAAACTTAAAAACTAAACTCAAAAATGTTTATTTTGGGATGCGGTCATAATTATATCGGGAATGATAAAATAAACTCCGACGAGGGTCTTTTTGACATAAATTTCAGAATTATTGATTTAACCATTAACTTTCTAAATCTATAAACATTAAAAAATTGTAGTTGTAAATAGATTAATAACTTTAAACTTAATGTTTTGTGAAAATGTAAATTTATGACCTAACCTCATGAAGTAAGCTTTTAAGCTTCTTTTATACAATTTATTTTTGATTTTATTTGATTTTGATGTATTATTGAAAAATTAATTTCAATTTATTTTAACATATATATATATATATATATATATATATATACAGGGTGTCCCAGACTAATGAATTTTCAAATGGGACAAAAAGTGGTCTATTTCATTTGTAATACACTTTAATATGGCGTAGAAAAAAATCATCCCCTAAATATTCATCCCTTAGTTACAACCCCTAACTTTAATTTTGTTAATAGCACCCTGTATATTTTTTT
>CAKJVB030000215.1:0-7500 GCA_918026665.1 Diabrotica balteata | reverse complement strand
TAACGATGTAGTTGATTTTCCATACCATTGTCTTAGATTTTTCAGCCATGATGTTCTTCTACCAGGACCACGATTACCTTGGATCTTTCCCTGAATGTTCAGATGTAAAAGATGATATTTTTCAGGGTGTCCTCATCATCATCATATTCAATCAGCCAATCGCGTCCACTGCTGGACATAGGCCTCCCTCAGTTCTTTCCAGTGTTCTCTACACTGGGCCGCTTGTAGCCAGTTTCCCGCTACACGTTTAATGTCATCGGTCCATCTAGTCGGTGGTCGTCCTCGGCTTCTTTTATAATTTCTGGGCCTCCATTCCATAATACGTCTTGTCCACCGTCCATCTTGTGTTCTGGCTAAGTGCCCTGCCCAGTTCCACTTAAGCGTCGTGGTTCTTTCGATGACGTCTTGAACTCCTGATCTTCGCCTGATTTGTTGGTTTGTTATGTGGTCTCGAAGGCTCACGTTCAGCATTGCACGTTCCATGGCTCGTTGTGTAACTCTAAGTTTATTCGCAGATTTTTGCGTGAGTGTTAAAGTCTCTGCTCCATAAGTTTGTACAGGTAAAACACATTGGTTATAAACCTTTCGCTTGAGACACATGGGAATTGAACTTTTTAGAATATGGCTTAATTTGCCAAATGCTGCCCATGTTAGACCTATTCGCCTCTGTATTTCATGTGTTTGATTGTCTCTGCTTATTTTGATTTCGTGTCCCAGATATTTGTAAGTGTCTGTTTGTTGTATGGTATTATTGTCAATAGTTATATTTCCACTCATTACGAGATTTGTTATAATTTTAGTTTTCTCAAAGTTTATCTTTAATCCTGCTCTTTCAGACAGACTTTTAAGCGAATGCATCATAGAAACTGTATCTTGTAAGTTATCTGCGATTCATACAACATCATCTGCAAACCTTAGGCGATTTAATCTTTGGGTGTCTCATAATGTGACCGAATTATTCCAGCTTGCGTTTCTTCATTATATTGACCAGTTGTGTTGTTTGGTTCAGCCGTCTAAGAACCTCATTATTTCTAACTTTGTCGACCCAGCTTATTTTCAGTAGTCGTCTGTATACCCACATCTTAAAGGCTGTCAAGCGTTTAAGGATGGCCTCAGTTAGAGGTCCACGCTTCCACTCATACAGCAGGACAGGAAAGATGTAGCAAGATGTCATTCGAACTCTAAGGTCAATGCTAAGATCGTGACTGCAAAGTACGTTTCTCATTTTTACAAAGGCAGCTCGGGCTTGTTCTATTCGGCTTTTAATTTCTGCGGTTGGATCCCAGCTCTCATTGATATTACTGCCGAGATACACGAGTTTCTCTACTCTGTCCAGTGTGGCATCTCCGACTTTTATACCGTCATCTGTATATAATTTTGTTTGCTAACTATCATATATTTAGTTTTCTTAACGTTGAGTTTTAATCCATACTGATCACAAGTCTGTTTTATTTTGTTCATTAGATTTTGAAGGTCTTCTCCGCAATTAGCAAGCACTAAGTATCGTCGGCATTCTAATATTGTTGACGGTTACTCCATTCACAATAATACCTTCGGTTGTCTCCATTAAGGCTTCCTTAAATATTTCCTCCGAATATAAGTTAAAAAGTAAAGGCGACAATATACAGCCTTGTCTCACTCCTCGTTTTATATTTATTTCATCCGACAGTTCTTGTTCAACCTTTATTCTTGCCACTTGATGCCAGTATAGATTTGTAATTATTCGTAGATCTTTATCGTCCAATCCAGCTGTTTCCAATATTTCTAGCATTTTGTTATGTCGGACTTTGTCAAAAGCCTTTTCAAAATCGATTGCACAAATGTACACATTTTGATTTATATCTCTGCATCTCTGTACTAGCACCTGTATACTAAACAAGGCTTCTCTTGTACCCAAGCCACTCCTAAACCCAAATTGAGTATTGCTAATTCTGTCCTCTAACAGCGTGTAAATTCTGCTGTGTATTACTCGCAGGAAGATCTTCAAAACGTGACTCATCAGACTTATTGTCCGATAATCACCGCATGTCTTTGGACGATGTTTCTTAGGTATTGTGACAAATGTCGACTTTAACCAATCAGTTGGTAATATCCCAGTGTCATAAATTCTGTTAAAGAGATTACACAGAGCTTTAATTCCATTTTCTCCCAAAAACTTTAGTATTTCAGCACTTACTTCATCGGGGCCAAGTGCTTTTCCATTTTTTGCCGTTTGTATTGAACGTGTAACCTCACTTTCTGTTATAGATGGACCTGATATAGCAATCGGTGTATAGTGTTCTACTCTCTCATCTTCAAATAATTCAGAAATGTAGTTTTCCCATTCTTTTAACTGTTCATTGATGTCTAATATTCTGTGTCCGTTTCTGTCTTCTAAACTTTGGGATACTTGTTTCCGTTTGTTTCCAGCGACCTCTTTTAATTTCTTGTGCAGATGAAATGTATCGTGTTTCTTTTCATATTGTTCAATTTCATTACATTCTTTACTATGAAATTGTGTTTTCGCGTGTCTTATCTTCTGCCTGATTATTGCGTGGATCCTCTTGTATTCGTTTTTATCTTTATTTCTGACTTCTCTTCTTTGATCCATAAGTCTCAGTATTTCTTCTGTCATCCACCCTTGTTTTTTTCTTGCTTTTAGCGCACTCAATTTTGTTTCTTGAACAGTCTTTAAGATGTCTTTAATTCTCGTCCAGTTTTCCTCAGTACTTTCCTCTTTGCTTGATGTTAACTTCATTTTTTGTTCTAATATACTAGTTATTTCTTGTTTTACAGTATCATTTAACATCTTTTCTCTATCAATAGTAACTGTTTGCTTATTCGTCCTTGCAACTCTTTTTAATCTCAGTCTTATTTTTCCTACTAAAATATTGTGATCTGTTGGTACATCTGCGCCTGGATATGTTTTTACTGCTAATACTGAATTTCTGTATCTCTTATTTATACATATCAAGTCTATTTGGTTACGAACAACTCGTTCAGGTGTATCTGCTGGTGATTTCCAGGTGTAAAGACGACGTTTTGGAAGTTTGAAAATTGTGTTTGTTATTACTAATTGCTTTTCTACGCAAAAAGATGCCAACATATCTCCTCTTTCATTTCGTATTCCCAGACCATATTTTCCTATGATATCTTCCTGTTTACCTTCACCAATCTTTGCATTAAAATCTCCCATGATAATATTGAGATCGTGTTTCTTTGTAGGTGCTAATACTTTTTCTAAATCATGATAGAATTTTTCAATTTCTTCTTGTTCATAGTCTTGTGTGGGTGCATATACTTGTAATATGTTCACATTGATTGTTGTTGATTGTATTTGTATCATCAGTATCCTGTCTGAGAATAGGACGACGTTTTTTAACGCATTATCTGTTTCCTTCGACACAATTATTGCTACACCATTTTTGTCTTTTGAGCTGTCTTCTCCTGAATAGTATACGAATGTGATCATCTACAGTTACTTTTACAGACCCTGGCCATCTCATTTCACTTATTCCAAGGATACTTATTAGACGCTTCATTTCTTTAATGGTGTTGTGAATTTTTCCTGGTTCGTACTGGATGTACGACGTGGAGTGAGGCAAGGATATATTCTATCGCCTCTACTTTTTAATATCTACTCCGAATTTATTTTCAAAGAAGCCTTAGTTGAAGATACAGGCATTAAAATCAACGGAATTAATGTCAACAATCTCAGATATGCAGACGACACGGTACTTATTGCCTCCAATGAAGAAGACCTGCAACGACTTATAAACAGGGTAACCGAAGCATGTGATGAATATGGGCTAAAACTTAATACTTCTAAGACAAAATTTATGGTTGTCAGCAAAACGGAGTTACAACCAACGAACATCAGAGCGTATGGAATAGAGTTAGAAAGAGTCCACAATATTACCTACTTGGGTGCAAACGTTAACGATAACTGGGATATAAATAAAGAAATAAGAATACGCATTGAAAAAGCCAGAGCCGCCTTCTATAAATTAAAGAAAATTCTAATTAATAGAGATATTACGTTAAACCTTAAAATCAGATTAATACGCTGCTACATATTCTCCACATTGCTGTATGGTATGGAGAGCTGGACCCTTACAGAGACATTAATGAAAAAATTAGAGGCCTTTGAGATATGGATTTATCGACGAGTATTGCGGATAAGTTGGGTTGATCGAATAAGAAATGAAATAGTTTTACATCGAATGAAAAAGAGCACAGAAATAACAAAAACGATAAAAATTCGAAAGTTACAATATTTCGGTCATGTAATGAGACATCCAGAGAGTATAACCTTCTACACCTCATAATACAGGGTAAGATCGCCGGAAGGAGAGGCCAGGCCGACGAAGAACATCCTGGCTCCGAAATCTCTGAGAATGGTATCAAGAGACCACCGCTAATTTATTTAGAGCCGCCGTAAACAAAGTTATTATTGCCAATATGATCGCCAACGTTCGATAATCGGACAGGGTACTGAAATAAGAAGAAAAAATGTAGGTTAAAAAATTGTTAAGCAACGAATGTACAGTGCAGCCATTTATCTAGAATTTTAAAAACTTATAAACTATAAGAACCAATTTAAAGGTTGCTTCACGTTCACTATTATGTCACTTCCTATCACCAAAAGGCACACCTATATTATAGTCGATAAATCAAAATGCCATTCAAAACGAAATATCCTTATGTAAACTAAATTGCTTATCCATATTATGTCTATACTACTAAAACTACATATAACACAGCCAAAAAACATAAATCTTAAAACTAACGGGGCATCGCAGGGATCAATTATACTAGGCAAAATATGTAGAGTAGCGACTTCGAATAGAAAGATCAACAGTAGATCACATTTCACTACGGAAAGCCTATAACATTGTCCCCTTGACTAAACTAGGGAAAGCAATAGAAAAAATCCACATAAATAAATAACTAATATATGCTATTAAAACGACAAAACAATAAAAATCAATAAGGACAAATAGGTTAGCAAAGTATTCAGAACAACAAATGTCTTCAATAAGGTCGCTGTTTGAAATCATCTATCGAGGGTGGCTGTAAATTTTGGTATAGTTATTCGCTACCTGAAGCTTTGTATCTCTATCATTATGTTTGCTCTAGTTCATAATGTGTTAGCGAGTTTTCAATAATTATGGACATTTATGCACACAACATTCGATGATATACAAATCCGACTTGGATTATTTAATGTGTATTCGGAATCTATATTTAGAGAAGCATTAGATGAGGTCCAAGATGGCATCCAGATTAAAAAAACCAGCTTAGATAACATCCAGTATGCCAATGTGTAAATACATAGCAATTAGCTATGTATGCTATGTATGTATGCATGTATGTATGCATGTATGTATGTATTTATGTATGCTATGTATGCTATGTATTCAGTAATTTGTTTTACGGCGTTGAGGCATGGACTATTAAACAGAGGAATATTAAAAATCTTGAAAGCTTTGAGACGTGGTGCTACCGCCGTATACTAAAAATAAGTTGGGTAGATAAGATTACAAATGAAGACGTAATACGCAGAATAAATAACGATCCAAAAGTTATTATGAATATAGAAAAGAGAAAACTTGAATACTTAGGCCACCTGATGAGAGGAGAAAAGTACACGTTCCTACAAAATATAATGCAAGAAAAAATCCAAGGACACAGAAATCAGGCCGTAGAAGAATGTCCTGGATGAGAATTTTACGAGAGTGGTTTGGCTGTACCACTAACGAATTATTCAAAACAGCAATTAATAAAATTAGAATCGCATAATGATATCCAATCTCCGATAGGAGAGGCACTTAAAGAAAAAGAAGATGCCAATGTGTCATAATAGCAAGCAATGCACAAGAATTATAAAATATAATAAATGCGGTAGTTCTTCATAACGAAATGATCGGTTTACAATCGTTTCCAAATCTAAAATTCTAGTATTTTCTAAGATACCAACAAATGTCCATTTGCATGCCAAGGAACAAATAATTGAGCAGAAAACTTCCATCACTTCCATAAATTTTCACTTTCCTAAACTTTGCTGTCTAACTACCATTAAGAAAAGAGGTAGACAAGGTGTCGTAATATCTCCAAATCTTTTTAGTCTAGTCCTAAAAAACGTCTTAAAAACTACAAAGTGCTTAACATATGGCATCAAAGTTAATGGCACCAAGCTAAACCACCTCATATTCGATGACGACATCGTGATTATAGCGAGCATATTTAAGGAATTATAAATGGCGATAAAGGAACTCGCAGGTAGCTATCGGATAAAAAGGGGAATGCCTGGCTAGATCACAATCAAAAGTTGAGGATACCACAAAAACATTGATAAACTTAAACGGAGCTTCACAGATCATACTGCCAGATAAAAATAACCAAGATTGGAATGTCACAATATAACATTGAAGACCTTACAATGGTAGAGGACCAAGGGGAAGACCTCAGATGAGATGGGTAGACGACACAAAAAGAATAGTCCGAACCAATTGGAACTAAATTACTCAGGATAGAGATCGATGAAGGGAGTTGGGGGAGGCCTGTGTCCAAAAACAGACGATGGAAGGCTAAAAAGAAGAACTTTCATTAAATATTTAGAAGTGAATATCACTAGCCAATAGTAACCCAACAAAAAATATATCAAGATTCGAACAAGCTAGGAAAACATTCATGAATATTAAAATATTTTTTAGATCAGACCTAGTCTGAAGCTCAAAATCCGAATCATAAAATGTTACGTTTTCTCCGTGTATCTGCACGGCTGTGAAAGTTGGATATATACAGAAGGACGATGAGAATTCCATGGGGTACAAAAATTTCCCAACGTGAGGTACTTAGACGCATGAGTAAATAAAAAAATTATTAAACATAATCAAAAGACGAAAATACAATACTTGGGTCATGTGTGTGAAATGGTGAAAGATATGAATTACTCCACATCATATTAAAAAGTAAAGTACCAGACAAAACATCAGTTGATAGACGCCAGATCTCGTGGCTGAAAGACCTGAGAAGATGGTTTGACCGCTTATCTGCAGAAATGTTTCGTGCAGCAGTTTTCAAAGCTACAATTGCCCTTTAGATCACTGACCTTTAAAAGGAGACAACGCAATAAGAAGAAAAAGTCTGCTCCTGCGTGAGCCCCACCTTCAGGATGGTTGGCGTAATAGGTTAAATCGTTAGATATTTTCACCACAGTTCTACTTATAGAATAGTACTTTAAAATATTAGTAGTATTGTCGCCGAGCGCCGCAATCTCGCGCATCGACGTGCATCGTCCCTCCTTCTGGAAGTTTTAATAAATTCTATTGGTTAAAAATCGTAAAAGTTTCATATAAAAGTTAAATATACTTTAAATATGGGACATTTTCGATTTACAGTCAGTCGTGGTTTTACTCTTACGGAGTAGCCGCAGGGCTCCTCGTTGGAGGACTCTGCAAAAAGTTTAAAAAGACTCTGAAGCTGAGTTTTTTTCTACTTAGAAATGGTTGTTTTATT
>CAKJVB030000214.1:2232-22979 GCA_918026665.1 Diabrotica balteata | reverse complement strand
AAAACGTATTTTTTAGACGGGTTAAAGAAGTTGGAGTATTGCAAGGTCAAGTCTATCAGGCTAAAAGTAGATTATGTTTAAAAATAAGTAGCCGCTTTTCCAAAATTTTCGTTTTTCTTTTGTAGGCTAAGTTTTTATCGGACCGCCATAGTATAGAGGTACAGCCTTACTAGATACTGTATACAAAATCTTGAGGTATATATTGAGGTATAGACTAAATTACTATACGGAAAGAATTTTACTAGAATTTTAAGAGTACCAGGCCAGCTTTAGAAAGGACATATATACTAGAGACCAAATTTTCTCTTTGAAGGATCTAGAGACAACTTGTTAGGAAAGTAAAGTTCCTCTGCATGTTTTGTTTTTGGATTTTAGATAAGTATATGATAGCGTCAATAGAGTCAAAATGTATAGAGCAATGGAACATTTGGTTATACCTAAAAAATTGATCAGACTAGTAAATTTGACACTAAATAACTATACCTGTGAAATTACTTGACACAATCACATCTCCGATCAATTGACTTTTACAAAAGGCTTGAGACAAAGAAATACTTTATTCTTTACATTATTCAACTCAATGTTAGAAACTGTAATCAGAAAATGCAGTATGAAGGTAATAGAAACAATCATGAAAAATGAGCACCAGTACACGGCTTTTGCTGTTGATTCTAATCATCTTAGCAAGAATCGCTAAAGAATTAAGAAAAGTGGTGAAGACAATTATAAAAGAGGCAAAGAAGTACGGATTGGAGTTAAATGAGGGCAAAACCATGATCATGGGAAGAGCAGAAGAAAAAAGAGGAAGAAGATTTTAGTGTAAAATCTGTAAGTGGTCAAAGGTATAATTTTTAAAAAATGTACAATTTTGAATACCTGAGTGTAGTATTTGATAAAAATGGAAAATGGAAATGAAAGCTCGGTGCCAGAATAGTAAAAATAAATAAAAATTAGACAGTTTAAGAGCTCAAATAAATTCAAAATACGTTTCTAGATTCACTAGTCAATTTTAAATTTAAGAACTACAAAGTTTTAGTAAAGGAGATCAGTCCACGTTTTGTTATTTAATTTTTTCAATATTTTTTATTTCAATTTTTCTTGTTGATTATGAAACACTAGCATTGCTGGGGTCCTTCATCATCTCTGGGTTCCGCGCTGATGAGCATTCGCATTCTTTGTTTTGCCATCTAGTCTCCATTCCTATATTGAGAAAAATACATTATTATATTTTATTTTTGGTTGTGATTTTCTGTCTCTTTTAAAGCTGCTCTGAAAATTGCCTGTCTTTTACTGATTTTTAAATTGTATTCTTGATCGTCTTTTTTGTCTTTTGGGTCTCTTGGGCCTCTTGATGGTACTGGCCTTTTGCTTATCCTTATTGCCATTGAAAAGAATTTTTATGCTTTTATAAATTTTCTATGTTTAAAACTTTCTTATTTCTTTGGATTTTCCTTTGCTTTTCTTGGTGTTCTTATTTTTCGTCTTTTTCTTTCTTTACGATACTTAGATTCATTTTTTTCTATTTTATTTATCAAGGTGTTCATTTATACTTCCATCTCAGTTACGTCCTCAGTATTTTCTTGATCTAAAAAATCTTTTTTTCCTTTCGTTTAAAGTATATTTTGTATTAGCTTATTATTTTCTTTTCTTGGTACTGCAATTGCCTGCCTTGCTTATCAATACTTTACTTTTTTTAATTTATTACTAAATTACATATTATGATGACAAAGTACAAGAAGAATTACTTCTTGTAATTTATCAGTTTACTTCCTCACAGCTGTTATGTTTCGTCCATGACTACGATCGACTTGTTTTGGTTTTTTTCTCTTTTTCTGGCTGCATTCGCTAACTTATGTCTCCGAATAGACTCTTGAAAGTATCATGGACGGACTTGGCATTTTAAAAATTTCAATATAGCTGTTTTTTAGAATTAGTTTGACCTACCTCCATTCTCTGTACTCCTCCTTTTTTCTCCATCTTAATTCTGGTCGTCCCTTTTTACTTGATTTTTTTACCGTCTACCGCACTAAAATCCGTGCGGTTTTACTGCACTAAATTTCGTGCAGTCTTGGGGTTCCCCGATGATAATTTAGATGAATCAGCAATATAATAAAACCGAACATAATTCCACATACTTTAACACGCCGCGATTCCATAAAAAACCTCTCTCGCGAACAGTTGAAAACCAAATTGCGGCATTGAATATAAAGTCATGAATGTTATTTTTCGGCCACTGGGTGAGTAGTATAGTGACAAATGGACAACCGCTCTATAAACGTTTAGTATGATTTCACAGCACACATTTATTCTGATTAATAGCACGGGCATACCGGGATAATTAAATTTTTGTTTTTCCCGTTTAAGTAAACTACGCTTCAGTATACTTTACATTAAAAAAAAAAATTTTTTTCGCTTGCGAATAAAATGTTAAAAGGCAACTTTTAATAACAATGTATTTTCTTAGGTCAATCAAGATATGCTGAGTAGGATTGTGGTAATATCAAAAACATCTGTATTTTGAATATGTTTTGAATCTCTTTTACAGTAATCGCTACCTTCTTTATTAGTAGAGTGGGTCTCCCTCTTCAATCCTGACCCCCCAGGGGGAGTGTAGTGGTCGACGTGATGTCGTGTATTGTCCGTCTCCAGAGATCTCTGTCTCTGGTCATTTCTTTTAATTCATGCATAGGTCTTTGGCATATTCCTGTAATTTGATCTATCCATCTTGTTGGGGATCTTCCTCGTGATCTTCGGCCTTCTACCTTTCCTTGTATTATGAGTCTTTCCATGTTTTCTGTGTTTGCTCTCATAACATGCCCAAAATATTTTAATTGTTGGAGATGGACTTTACTAGAGAGTCGTTGGCTAACTTTTAGCTCTCTTAAAATTGAATTATTTGTTCTACGGTCGGTCCAAGGAATTCGTAACATTCGTCTCCAACAGAACATTTCAGTGGCGTCTATCTTTCTTCTCTCCGATTGTCTCAGAGTCCAAGATTCACATCCGTAGGTCAGTATTGGGAATATTAAGCAGTTGATCAACCTCATCTTTATTGCTCTTGAAATTTGACAGTCCTTCCATATTTTGGTCATTTTTGCTGTGGCAACTTTTGCTAGATCACATCTACGTTTAATCTCTTCTTGTAATGACCCTGTGTTTGTGATTAATGATCCCAGATATAAGTATGAGCTCACAACCTCGAACCGGTCAATTGTGGTTATGTGTGGATGATTGTTGTGTAGTCTATCCACTATCATGATCTTTGTCTTTGATATGTTTAATTGCAGACCAAATATTTGACTTTCGTTTTCGATCAGTCGTATAAGTTCCATCAGCTCTGCTTGACTATTTGCAAGAAGGGCTGTGTCATCTGCGAAACGTAGGTTGTTTAGTTTATGACCATTTATTGAGATGCCCTTTTCCCATCCTTCAAGTGCTCTTCGCATAATATACTCCCCATATATGTTGAATAATTGTGGAGATAGTATACATCCTTGTCTGACACCCCGTTCTGGATGAAACTCGTTCGAAAGTGTGTCAAGTACTTTAACTGATCCAATAGTATGTTCATATAGTTTGGTTATAAGCGTAAATAGATGTTGTGGTACGCCTACTTCTTTTAGTATTCACCATAAGTGTCTCCACTTGACCCTGTCGAACGCTTTACGGTAATCTATAAAACAGATGTATAGTGGGATATTGAATTCCCTAGATTTCTCGATTATCTGTCTTATATTCAGCAGGTGTTCTCGAGTGCCTCTACCTTTGGTAAATCCAGTTTGCTCTTGTGGAATTTCTCTTTGTAGGAATTTTTTCAGTCTTTCATTGATTATATTTAGCATTATCTTGCTGGCATGGGATATAAAAGAGATAGTTTTATAATTGTCGCATTTATGGAAGCTGCCTTTTTTATGTATGGTCGATATTGTAGATTTTGTCCAGTCTTCAGGCCATTGTTTGGAATGCCATATTTGGTTACAGAGTAGATAAAGTAACTTTACGCCGGTTTCTTCTGTGGCTTTAAGCATTTCTGCTGTTATCATATCTGGACCTGGTGCTTTGTTATATTTGAGCTTGTTGATAGCCTGTCTTACTTCATTTTCGAGTATAAGTCCAACTCTAACTCTAACACAAAAGTATTAATTTTTGTGACGTGATTGACAATATAATAATGTTTCTTTTGCGCATAGACATAAATTATCATCATCATCTTTGGCTCTACAACCCTGGTGGGTCTTGGCCTGTTTAAGAATTAGTCTCCATTCCCCCCTATCTTTCGCCCTGGCTTTCCAATTTCTGACCACTAGATTCCTCAAGTCATCTTCGACTTGAGTTTTGAATCTAGATCTTGGCCTGCCTCTCTTCCTGGTTCCTACTGGCTCTTGATAGAATATCTGTCTTTGGGGTCTCCAGTGTCCATTCTTTCAAGGTGTCCTAGCCACCTTAGTCTATTAATTTTAATAGACCGGACGATGTTGCATTTTTTATAGCATTGATATAACTCAAAATTGTAGCGCCTGCGTTATATCCCGCCTTCTTGTACTCCTCCGTATATGTGTCTAATTAGTCGTCTTTCAAAGCGGCCTAATAGTTCTTCGTCGTTTTAACTGCTTTAGTCCGCATAGACATAAAAGTGGAGCACTTTTACTCCTAGGCACAAAAGTATAATAGTCCAAAGCACAGTATATAGAGGTTCCACAGTAGAACCACTCGTTTGTCGGCACTTTGATCTTAGGAAGTAATGCCGGCAAAGTACGAAATTGATAATTCACCAGTGGTAGATGCGGCGGAGCAAGCACGCTCCTTTGGTAAACCTTACAGAGCCGTATTAAAACTTTCTGAGCCTACTACTATTATTTATTAAAATAAAAAATGCGGCTTAATGTTAATATTACAAAAACAAAAGGTTTAATAAATAAAAAACAATATTACAATTCAATGTTTATATTTTTCAACGGTATTTAAAATATCAACGGTATTGCGCAAGTTTTAAATCTCAATGGTTTTTAATACATTGTACACGTCATATAAAAAGGTTAATTTCGAAGCTCTTACGGCATTACTATTAAGCCAGGTTTATAAACGGACATAGTACATAATCATAAGTCATGAACATAACTTTAACCACAATCATAATTCACAAGATATAAGATTGGTTTATAACTAGACATAATACCTAACCATAATATTTAAAAACTACTTCAGAAAATACAAACCTAACCAAATTTTTATAGATCTTAAAGAATTTTTTCTGGTCTTTAGATTCATAGAAAAGTGAAATAATTTTAAATAAATATGAAGATTAATAGAAAAGTTGCTTTGGCCATGGCAGCAGTCCCACTTTATTTAACAATTGTAGCGACTATATCTGCCAGAGTTCTTAACAAGCAAAGAAGAGTAAGAAGGTATAGTGTAACACCCATAAATAGAAAGCGTGATAAGGAATGGGATGAGGAACAGTTCTTTAATTTTTTACGTTGGATTAGACATGCGCATATTCCAACACTTCCATAATGTTTAATACTTAATTCATAAATGTTGAAAGTTACCAACTTTGAAGGTCACGTTTTAAGGACTAAATTTATGTTTAGCAATGTTTAGTACTGTAAAAGCATGTAAAGCTTTACATGCTTTTACAGTAAAACCAAATCTTAAAATCACCGTAAATGAATGGAAAAAGTTTTTTAATAGTCTCGAGAAGCTTTTTATATTTTATGGTGATTTTTAGCGACAAATTTAAATAAAAAAATTCTCTTCGTCTTTCTTATTTTTAACAATTTCAATAATTTTTTAATAAATTAAACGAATATCAACTATTCTAATAATATAAGCCACAATTTAACTTGAAAAAAAACGGGTGTGGCAGTCCAGTGGGACTGCCGGTAGAAGTTCTAGAAGTGTACTTCTGTACACGCTTTCGCCGTTACAAATTTATATGTGAGTCAATCTGCACAATATTTCATATTTAATGCTATAGGGATTGGATTAATATTGTACCAAAGATTGTATCAATTGTATACCAAAGATTGATTTATGAAAATATATATTTTTATTTTCATATATGTATAAAAGGAGTTGAATGCAAAAAAAAAATTTTACATATACTTGCAGTAAAATTCATTGTTTATTTTGTTATTAATATAAAAATTACAATACACTGCAACATAATGCAATAAAATAATACAATACAAATTAAAATGCAATATTCATAAGTATTTAAAACTGCCAATATACATAACTTACTTTACGAAGATAAAAATAAAAAACCAACAACTCGGATTATGTTGTAAATTTTTATTGTATTTTAAAATTTAGCATTTTTGTGTATATTACATATATTTAATAACATTAACGTGAGGTTTTTAAATATTTTAAAAATATTGGTACATTGGTATACGGATTCGAAACATGGATAATAAAGAAACACCAGTAGAACATCGAGATTGGACCGGGTTAGAAATGAGTAAGTAAAGCGAAGAATGAAATTACAGGAAACGGTCATATATGCATTGAGAATAAACAATTAACGTGGTACGGACATGTTCAGAGAATGGGGGAGGAGAGACTGCAAAAGAAAATTATGAAATGGATACCTACAGACAACAGATAAAGAAGAAGGGCAAGAATGGCGTGGATACAAAGAGTAAGACGATCAATGAGTATACGAGGATTAGAAGATGAAAATTGCAATTATAGAAGATATTGGCAACAAGGCATCGGACAACGTCGGAGGACGTTTTGAACCCGAGTTTATTTATATAAACATATAATATATATATATATATATATATATATATATCAACATATCTTTAGAAAATTTTTCCTCTTTGTAAATATAATTATTGTATTTGAAGTATTTAAAAAAACTGCACCTAACATTTTACTATTTCCAATAATAATTGATGCTATTCTGTTAAGGTGATTAAATAAGCAAATTTAAAATTCTAACAATTATTATTCACACTAACTCAATTTAACCAAAATACGGCACTGTTCACCCTTACGTTTCTACGCGACTAGCAATAGAAGAATGATTCTCGAGCGACTAAGAAATAAGCGCAGTCGCCCTGCGCGTTGACAGACTTTACTTCCAATTTTGCCGAGAGTGATTCTACTGTGGAACCATAGATGTGTGGAACCTCTATATACTGTGTCCAAAGCTCAAAAACTTCGTAATGGCAGTGGACTTAATAGGCAAAAATCCTTCGGTTATAGTCTTTGCGGTACACAAATATCTGAAGGAAAACGCAATGCCGGGGAATCTTCGAAATCAGAAATAATACTCATACTTTTGTGTGACACTAAGCACAGACGTTTACAAAATTTAACGAGTAGCCCAAAAATCGGGCCCAAAAATAGTGAATAGTAACAAAAACAGCAGCTTATTGGCTGAAAGTTAGCGTGATTATTGACTGGAAATTGTTAAAGATTGATAGACGGTTTTTTTTACACAAATCTTAGTGCACTAAACTTCATATTAAATTTGATTTAAAATAAAATTTAAATATTTAATACGAAACCAATTTCACCCTACATGGAGAAAATGGAATTGTGTACGTAAAAGAAGACAAAGCGGAAGAAATAAAAGACTAAAAAGAAGAAGGGACACCATATATATTACTCACACCTCCACTAAAAAAATCAGACAGTTGATCAAAGCTGACCTTCACAGAGCATGTAAAACAATCGGTTCAGAAAGCTAAAATATTAATAAGTCGTCTCTTTAGACTAAAGAAACCAAATACAAATAGTTCAGAACTATAAGGCTCTGAAAAAAAGGATCCTGAGAACAATCGACGAAAAAGCACAGGTGATTTTCAACGATTTCAGAAACCATGCTAGTAGACTATTAAACGAGTTGATAGAATATGAAGGAAACCAAAGTACATCTGTCACCAAAGACAGCAGCTATCTGGGATATAGAGAAAACTCAGAAGAATAGTAAAGAAATGATAGCCATGCAGTAGTCGAATGTACGCAGTAACAGAAAACGACCCAAAGAATATCTTATCCTCATATTATATTTCTTTCAGTTAGTTTTTATTTATTTTTATTTTTGTATTTTTAATCATAATAACCTACTGTTAAAGCAGTCATACAGCGCCAATACAATTGACGTTTCGATTTCCATACCGGAAATCGTTTTCAAAAAATATTATTAAATAAATTACGGGAAAATGTATAACATAAAAGTATTTAGTAGGTTATCTTTTTAAAATTGACGATTGACTCACTTGGCATCTATTTGCCAAAAACAGCATTCTTTCGGTTGACAAAACCTGAGGGTGACGTTTACCCTCTAAATACCAAATTTTGTTTGTTTTGTCTTTATTATTATTTTATATGTTTGTATAATGTGTGTCTTAGATTAGTAATGTGTGACGTAGATTATACGTTTGTATATTTTGTGATTATATTGCATACGTATTGCGTATAATTTTAGATAATATCTGCGAATTCCTTTAATTCGATATCATTGGTATGTTTTTGTTATTGACTTTTTTCTTTTAGTATTGATAACCAAAGACTCTAAATTCTGCTGTTGGGTTTGCTACACATTTTTCTTCAGTAAGTATAATGAGAGCTGTTTCCTTGATTTTTCCCTTTTTCATGTATGTCTCTTTTATTAAAATTGATGCATCTGTCCAATGTGGTCTGTGTTTTTGTTCCAGACATTTGTCAAAGTCTTTGTTCTTGATATGTTACATACAAGGACACTAAACACAGATAGAATTGATTTTGTCCTATGGTCTAATGTAATAAATGAGTTGTGTTGGGTGTGACATAGGCGTGGTGATTCGTGGTTGACATTTCTTATTGTTTTATATAGGATAGTTGTGCCTGCTACCAATTTTTTTGTTGTAGTAGCGATATAACGGCCTTATAAGTCTATTCAATTATTGTTTTTATAATAATTTATTTATATAAACAAAATGGGTGGTAACAGATGTGCCATATATGGTTGTGACAATAATTATAAGAGTGTGAAAACCAAGAATATATCTGTTATATTTCACAGTTTTCCAAAAGGAACGGATTTAGTGTCGAAAACTATAAGGGCTAAATGGGTTAACCGATGCAGAAGAGCTGATAATTTTAATCCTGGTTCTAGTAGAAAATGCTCTGTTCATTTTACAAACAATGACTATGAAAGAGTTCTTCAAAATGAATTATTAGGTAAAATGATTAAGCAATAAAATGCCTATACAAGTTTTTAACGTAACTTATATTAGGTTTACTTACTAAACGCCTTTTAAAGAAAACTGCAGTCCCAACACTTTGTTTATATAAACATAACTTTGACACACCTTCTGTCTCTACTCGTGAAGGTAGATTAGATGTTAGAAACAGAAAGCAACGTTTAGCAAAAATTACAAAGGTTGACTTAAATATGTTGAATATTACATCTAATTAACATGAACATACTATTACTGAATCTGAAATAATTTTTGAATAAGCTGGTGACAATATAGATTTAAAGCCTGAAGTAGATTTTGAAGCAAAATACGAATTATTAAACAAGTATGAAAAATTAATAGCTGATGATTCCAATTAGAAGAAATCGAATTAAATTAAAATAAAAAGGTTAAACAGTCAGTTAAGGTATTCTAAAGCAGAAAATATGAATGTCCACAAAAAATTTAAAAAATCTGAAATTTTTGCTAAAAATTTGTTAAATAAAGTGTTAACCACAAACTAAATTGCACTTCTTTCTAAAATAAAAAGAAAGTTCGTTAGAATACAGAAAAATATCTAAAGCTTTTACTTTGAGGTATTACACTAAAAAAAATACCCATATTTAAAAAATTCCTTGCTTTATCCTCTACCTGCTCTATCATCATCGTTAAGAAAATGGAATTCCAAGATTAGTGTTAGTGAAAGCCTTTTGAAAGAAATATTGTTAAAGATGAAATTGGCTGGGGAAAATTTTACGACTTTGGAAAAGACGGTTGTACTGCAATTCGATGAAGCGAAAATAAAATCGATTGACGTCACTATAGAATTTTGGGTTCACACAAGCAAATGCAGGTAGTTATGATTAGAGGTTTTTTTGTTCTTAGAAACAACCAATTTATATTAATTTTGACCAAATAAAGATAGCTGGAATATTAATTGAAATAATTAAGGAACTTTATAAATATTTCATATAACGTTTTTGCTTGTGTTAGTGATTGTGGTGCTTCAAACATTGATTTGTGGAAAGAACTTGGATTTAGTGTGGACAAAATATTTTTCAAACATCCTAAAACTGATTAAAATTTATATATGTTTGCAGATGCCCCACATTTATTACAACTATTACGAAACTCGCTACTATATGTTGGTTTTCATTTAGAGGATGGTACTGTTATTATCAAAAAGCTTTTAGAATATTTAATTGCTTTTACTGATCAAGAGATTAATCAGTGTTGGCAAATTAATAAAAAACACATTGTATGTGAAAAATCTCAGAGACAGAATGTTCGAATCGCTGCTCAGCTTTTACTGTTGCAACAGCTCTTAAGAGACTTAAACCTGGGAATGAACAGTTAGCCGAAAATTTGGGTAATTTTATTGCTAATGTAAATTTTTGGTTTAATATATTCAATAGTTATACACTACAAGGAATAGTTCCTTCTGAAAGTGCTTATGAAATTCATTTGGACATGCAAAATGAACACTTAACAAAATGATGAGTTTATTATATTCAATAAAAGCTCTTGGTAAAAATTCTTTGTAAATTTACCAAAAAGAAATGGTGTTATCAATGAAATCTATACAAATTTTATTTGATGATATGAAACAAGCTTTTAATATTAATATATGTACACATATACTCAATCAAGATTCTTTAGAAAATTTCTTTTTCCAGGTTAGGCATTGAGTTGGTCCTGATGAACATCCTAATCCATTAGCAGCACCCCACAGAATTCGAATAAAACTTATAGGAAAAAAAACCTTTTATTTTTTATGCTGCTGATAACAAAGTTAAACAAAGTGTGGATGAATATATTATTCCAAAAGTATTTCAAAAGCTAATCTTAAAATTCCTCAAGAAAAAATAGAAGAACCTGATGAATCTAACAATAGCAGTACTCTGTCTTCTCAAGAATCATCTTCTAATCAGTATGCCACCTCATATTGTGTTGTCAGCGATTTACAGGAAACTACAGACGATGCCTTAGAATACATCGCTGGGTATTTAGCAAAAAAAATTAAAGATAGTTTACCTGATACAGGTAACTTCACGTACAAAGTTAGTGAACATAGTTATAGTTTTAACCTCCTCTTTCGATTAGAAAAAATTTATTAAGCGAAAAATGGGTACTCAAAGCACACTCAACATATCCCAAATTATTTTCCAGTATACGTCAACTTAACGAATCAGATCTCACTCATAAATATTGGATTAAGAAGCCGTCTCCACCTTTGTGCACTGATTTACAGAACAATTCAATTTTTTCAAAAAATTTGGCCAAAGTGGAAAAAAATTTAGACTTCTTTGCTCTCTTCCATAAAGCTGAAGTTATAATACCCACATATAGTCACAACAACAAATTGAGCAACAATATTCTGAGATCTGTTTTGAACTGTTATAGTGATGCCACAGTATATACACGGACGCATCCAAATCAATAGAAGGGACTGGCTGTGCCTATTTTCTACCCTCAGGAGGTTCTGAATTTAAGTACAAACTTTCCAAGGAGTTTTCAATTTTCTCGGCGGAATCATTGGCTATACTCGAAGCTTTGAAATATGTTAAAAAACTCTTATATTAAAAAATCGTTAATTCTTTCAGACTGCCTTTCAGTTCTACAGAACATAAAAAACACTTTTTTGCCCAAAACATTTAGTAATCCTTATATTTTTCTAATAAAAGATCAATTAAAGCACTTAGTAGACTCTGGCTTTAATATAAAATTTATTTGGGTTAAGGCACATATTGGACTCAAAGAT
Organism: Diabrotica balteata; assembly: GCA_918026665.1. Lineage (NCBI taxonomy): Eukaryota > Metazoa > Arthropoda > Insecta > Coleoptera > Chrysomelidae > Diabrotica > Diabrotica balteata. The sequence goes on along the minus strand of CAKJVB030000214.1, from coordinate 11,042 downwards.
AATGAATATGTAGATTACTTAGCTAAAACCAGTATAATATCAGGCACTTTATTGCCATATTCTTTATGTGTATCAGATGCCATTAGGATATTTAAAAAAAAACCAGCTAGCGACATGGAAAGATCAATGGAATCTTTACTGCCTTACAAACCAAACAAGATACACCACTTTACAACCAGTTATTCCACAAACTACTTGGTTTAAGAATTTTAAATCTCCACGTAAATATATAACCACCATAAATAGACTACGCTTTGGACATGCGTGTTATCCAAGTCATTTATATAAAATAAATGTGATTGAAGATGATAATTGCAAACATTGCGGAAAACTGGGTGATCTTGATCACATCTTTTTTGAATGCCCTAAGTTTCAACAGCATTCAAACTCTCTCTACAAAAAATTAATCGAATTTAATATGTATGCACCATTCAATATTCAGTCGCTACTGGCGACAGGCTCACAAAATATATATAATATCATTATAGATTTCTTGTCAGACACATGCATGGTTCTATAGAATTTGTACTCGAGCATGAAATTTTTCATGATCGTGTGGAAATTTAGATTTGTATCCTTTGTTTACCCTAAATGTTATAACACCTTATCCGTGGTCCAGTTTTGTTTGTCTACTAAGAATGTCTTGATGGGCCCCTAGACGAGAAGCAAGTGACCCTGTAAGTTTCCTTGTCGTATATTCTTCTATTAATTATCCGTTAGTTTTCGATTAGGGATAGAGTTGTGCATTTGTCTGATTGGAGAATCTATTGCAACTGGCTGAATGACTAATGTCAATGCCATTAAAAAAAAAAAAAAAAAAAATAGTTATAGTTATATTATAGGTGGTATATATAATATACCACCATCATGAGTGCAGCAACTCTCTTATGGAGGTCTTATCAAGTCTACAGATGAGTGGTTTATAAAAATAAAATTATGGAATAAATATTATGAAAAATATATTGATACCTATAGGAAAAATAATGGAGTTGTTAAAAACATTTCAAAAAGGATTCCTGACCTGGAAGTTCCCCAGTATAATAGGAAAATATCGGCTCTTAAGTGGACGTAGTTAAGCAGAAAACGTCCAACCCACAAATTGTTAAAAATGAGTTCTTTACACCAGCGAGCATATAATTTCTTGCTTTATAATATGCAGAAACCGTCCAAGTGAAAACATTACATACTCTTTTAATAATCGTCAAAGTTCTAACCCACAAACTAGGTTAACTGAGATTTTCATTGATAATAAAAAATCCAAGTGGGTTGAATTTTTTCTAAAAAATGTATGTCGATCTAAGTAATCGTGTTAAAAGAGTGGTTAAAACAGGCTAAGTGGGTTGGATCACTTTAACGCTCCATGCGATAACAAAACTACTGTGCATTTTTTTGTGTTAAAAACATCCAAGTGAATTGGATGTTTTCTACTTATAAATTTCGGTATACTTGTTAAAAATAAGAGTATAATCAGAAATCGTCCAAACCACTTGGTATCATTTTACGTTTACTATTTCATTAATATGTTAAAAGTAGTTTGAATCTTCGATTTCTGTCGATAATAAAATTTTATTACGGGAATGTGCCTATTAATGTTTAAAACGTGCCTTGTGCGTATAAACCTGGAACTTGGTCGATAAAAATTAATTTATTATAGGTACTCATCTTAAGCATAGTAATCACTTTCTTTAGTTTTAAGTAAATGTGCCTATGTATTGATAAACATTTCTTTTTATTCAGTTGTGTCTGATTTTTCTGACTGTTCGGGTTTAAAAATACTTATTTAATAATAATTATGTCGAAAAGAAGCAAATACATGTGTGAGCTAGCAAAACTTATGGAAAACCAAACAAATAGTGTAATGTCTAGCGTGGAATTTGATTCAAATATTACCAATGTTGAGGTAAGTCGGAAATTTTTTATTAAAAAATAACTATATGTTGTTTACTGATTATTTTTTCGTGGTTTTCGGCCAGATTGAAGAAATAACACAAAACTCTCTTTTTTTTTACGACGTTTCAATTTATTTTGTTACTAAATCTTAAAAAAAAATAAAGAAAATAGAAGAAAATAGAGTTTTGTGGTATTTCTTTAATCTGGCCGAAAATCACGAAAAAATAATCAGTTTATAAGACACGGCTTCTAAAAGTTTATGTTGTTTACTAAATTTTTAAAATAAATGCATTTTATACATCATTACATAATTTAAATATATTGTAGAATATGGATGATACCAATGTGACAGAATTCTACCGTCACAGCGAACCATCGTCATCCAATAGTCGTATTCGTGAAATGGTTTTAAACGAGAAAACTGGATGTTTTGAATCAGCTTCTACCATAGATTCTGTTGATGATTATGATGTAAGTATTAAATCTTTGTACCTATACTGTTTAGTAAAATGCTTTATAATGCTATTCGCTATATTATTTCTATTTAATGAAAACTAAACTTTGATGTACTATTGTTACAATCTAAAAGAAAAATACAACTTCCTTAGGTACACACAATTTTGTAAACACATATGTATTAATCTTATTATACCAATGTTAAATTGATACCTATTATTATGATCATCAATTATTATTGATTAAAGTAATTATACAATAATGTAAAGCATATGAAAATTATTTTTCGATGAGTACCTATAGTAAACTTTATGAAAAAGATTAATTTGAATGAATTGAATTTGTTTTATTTTTTGGTACTGGTAATTGATTAAAAGTTAACTTCTTTAATTAAAATAGACGCTTTCTATAATTTTTTGAAATTTTTATTTAAAATATTATCTAATAATACTACCTTTTTATTCTTACAGAATATGTCAATAAGTGATGTCTTTAGTAGCGGTTCCTCTGATATGTTTATACCATCGTCACATGAAGAGAGTTCCGATAACAATGAAAGTTGTGATGATAATCCATTTTTAGCCAGTACATCAGGTCGTCCAAAGAAGGGTAGAAAAAAGAAATTTGCAATGACGCGAGCAACATCAAAGATTAATAGGAACAAAAATGAATCTTACATTGACTACAAAGGAAAATTGAAAGCTGCTAAAGAATTTCAATATGACTACAATTGTAACTGCCGATGAAATGTTCTGAGTTGATTTCTACAGAGTCACGAAAACAAGAATTTGATCGTTTTTGGAGTCTTGGGTCTTATAATGCCCAAACTATCTTTATTGCCAATAATATCCACGAAATGCCGAAAAAAAGAATGTATGGAAGAAACACTGAAAGACGTCTGTATTCCAGACAATATTCTTACTTAATCAGCGTATTTGTAGGCAAATGTTTATCAATAGTCTTAGAATAACTCCGTCAAGAGTAACAACAGCTCTGAGAAAGGTAAACAATCGTGCTCCAATTCTTGATCAAAGAGGTAGAAAACAAGGTGGTTTAAACAAAGTCCTGAAAATAAAATTCAGGAAATAATCAACCAGATCAATAAACTGCCTAAGTACATATCGCACTACTGTCGTGAAAACACGTCTGCATTATTTTTACGGCACATCTCTCATTATTAAAGATTTATGATCTATACAAATCTGAAGTTCAAAACCTGTGAAATTTGGTATTTATAAGAGGATTTTTTACGAAAAATTTAATTTGAGATTTAATGTTCCAAGAAGGACACATGCAGGTATGTGATTCATTTAAAATAAAACTAGAAAATGAAACGGATGATCATAAAAAGCAACTTTTACAAATTGAACTCGACACTCATCAGGATTTGGCCCAAAAATCACGAGAAACATTAAAGGCAGATTTAAAACGAGCTAAAGATGAGGATAATGTAGAGTGTTTAACATACGATCTTCAAAAAACTCTACCTTTACCCAAAATTCCAACCAATGTAATATATTATAAGAGGCAAGTTTGCTTGTATAATCTCGGTGTATTTTCAGGCAAACGTAATAAGAGTTATTCTATGTATGGCTTGAAGGAACTGCTGGAAGAGGAGCTCAGGAGGTTGGTTCCTGTATTGTAAAATATTTAGAAAACATAGAAAGTACTGTTGAACATCTTATATTGTGGTCTGATTCTTGTGGAGGCCAGAACCGTAATATTAAAATAACACTCCTCATGGCCAGTCTTCTTCAAACCAGCATAATATAAAAACTATAACATTTAAATTCCTGATTTCGGCCATAGTTTTCTACCAAATGATAAAGATTTTGGGGATATAGAATGTCAACTCAAACGTCAAGAACGAATATATACACTTTAGACTATATAAATATAATAAATTCATGTCGTAAAAAGTCTCCAATAACAGCTACACAAATGAAAAAGGAATGGTTTTTGAGTACCACCAGCTCGAGAAGGCCACAATAAACAGAAAAGTTGGCACCAATAAAGAAAAAATAAATTGGTTGGAGACAAAACAAATTATATTAACAAAAGAAAATCTTACCACATCTTTATGAAACCTAGTTATTTTGGCGATGAAAGTGTATGTTTGGATATTGAGCGACGAGGACGATTAAATACAGAGAGCTTTTCGGCGCTGCTTATGCAACTCTGGCCAATGGTAAACCCTGTCAGAGGATAAAATTAACGATATTAAAAGCTATTTACATCTAATTCCTTCAGACGCTAAACCGTTTTATGAAAATTTTACAAGTGCTAATGTAGTCGAAGACGTTGATGGATTTAATGTTCCAGTTCTAGATTTTGAGGTAGATACCCACAATAATTAAAACTTTTTTTAAATTTACATTTACATAAGAAAATCATTGTAATTTTGTTTCTTTGGATCATTAAAATTTTTATAAAAATATGACATTATTTATTTATCTGAAAGATTCCAACCACATAAGTATGTTTTATCGAAATTTTTTTCGGATTTTTGTTTTTTGTTAAAAACGTCCAACCTAAAATTTTCAAAATAACTTCATTGAAACTTACATTTAAAAGAAATTACAAACGAGGTGCCTACGAGATGAATATCATTATCTTAAAATCATTGCCAGGCGAATAAATTATGCATAGTTTAGCTAGGGCACACTAAAATCTTTTAAACTCAATTTCCCAACAATCACTTTTTTTGGGTTGGACGTTTTCTGCTTAACTACGTCCAAGTAAAGTGTAAAAGTGAGTTGGTGAAGTTCCTGATTAGGAGTAACATCGGAGACTCTGTAAGTCAGCTTATATTACATCAATTATTAGTAATAAACAAAAATATATATTTGACAACATAAGAAGAACCATCGAATATTTCAAATACAAACAAGAATTTCTTATCTTTTTGTTTTTGCACCGGCTTAATTACCTTGTTATAGTTTGGATACAGGACCGCATTCAGATCTAATGACTTATTTCGAAGTTTATTTAAATGGATGATATTAATTCCGAATTAGCTCAGGAAATGAGCTGTATTTCACCACCAACACTTAAAAAATCGTACTCATCAGTAACCAGTACTCTTAATTTTCCATCCAGAAAGCAAGCTATAGTATTTAGTTCATTAGAAAATGTAAAATTAGAAGATTACCTTGTATCACTAGGATCAGTTATTTCTACAAAAGATATATTGTTCTCTTCTCGTATAGCTAACAACAGGATTTGTATTTATTTATCTAAGGAAGAATTAGTTGACAAATTTATAAATGTTCATCAAGGAAAAATCATAGTAAATAATCAAATATTACAAGGAAGAAGATTAATTACTCCTAGTGAACGACTAATATTATCCAATGTATGTCCAACAATTCCACATAGTATTCTAGAATCAGAACTACAGAAACTAGGCTTTAAACTTATGTCTCCCCTATCATTCCTTAGAATTGGCACATCTCGTCCCGAATTTCAGCATGTACTAAGTTTTCGTAGACAGGTATATATTTCACCTTTAGTGGACCTAATACTTCCTGAATCCTTGTTAATTTGTCATGACAATACAAACTATAGAATTTTTATGTCTGTAGACCAACACTCCTGTTATATTTGTAAAAAGATTGACCATATCGCCTCAAACTGTCCTCAAAAAAACAATAACTCCAGTTCAATAATAAATAACACAGTAACTACAGCAGACATTATAACCGACGTAACACAACACTCAGTACAAATCCATTCAGAACCAAATTATTTGGTACAAGACACTCAATCTAAACAATACAAAAATAAAGATGTAGATGTAAATAAACCAAGGCCAAAAAACGATAACCCTCTTATAAATGAAGGTATGAACGTTAATAAAATAGGATTAGAAACTAATGAATCATTGATCACTTCACCAATTAGCACAGAACCTACACTGCAAACACAGAGCAAAAGAGCTTTCTCCGAAACAGTTACACCACCTGAAACTCCTGAATGCTTTATACTGCCTGCTAAGGATACACGTTCAAAAAAGAAGAGAACTATCCCAACAATAGATCCTATTGATATACAGAAATTGATGCAGCCAACAAAAGTATTTTTTGAAGACGACACAAACAAAAGGGTTCTTAATTACCAAGAAACGATACATTTTTTTGAAAACGCGTATGGCTCACCTGACCCATTGAGTGTTGCTCAAACTTTTACAAAAGATATTGAGGGGTTACTACAATTATTAGACAACATCTACCCTCTGTTCAATGAAAAAATAATGAAAACACGTTGCACAAAGATTAAGCGCAAAATATCTAAATTGCTGGATACAATTTCCTCCTCTGAATTAGAGAGCGATCAAGTACAAGAATAAAAATTAACATATAGAACAAAAATGTCAATTCTTCAGTGGAACATAAACGGTTATTATACACAACTAGAAATGTTTAAATTATTAATTACTAAACACTCACCTTCAATAATATGTCTCCAAGAAACGAATTTTACTGACCAAAAATTAGCAAAATTAAAGACATTTACAGGTTATCATAAAAACAGACGTGATTTTAAAAAAGCTAGTGGAGGGGTTTCTATTTATGTTAATAACTCATTGGAATCTAGACAAATACTTTTAAATACCAACCTTGAAGCAGTAGCAGTAACCATAAAATCTCCAAAAATTATTAATATCTGTAACATTTATTTTCCACCCTGTAACAAAAATGCTTTGTGCTGTGGCACGCCAATGTAACAAAACGTGTAGGATAATGGAAATGATAACATATAATTTAAGCTGGCTAGCAGAAGGTGCCGGAGAGTGACTACTTGACACTCAAAGGAGAATTCGGCCAATTTGCATGCCCTACAGAGACCGTAGAATTAGAAAATGAATGACAAGTTAGTAAAAAAAACTATAGGTATATAAATAAGATAAATAAAAATGATTATAGAAGTTGCTCCAAAATGTGAGTGGGCGCCAGGAAAGTATTTACATAAACTTTCCAAGGTATCTTGTAAAGCTGTTTGCTAAAATAAAGAAAGGATATAGGTATGAATTGAAATATTTAGTTTTCACCAAAACTTTAATCCCTAGCCAAATATATACAATCTAAATTTAATATACCCACCACCAATTATGTACAGCTAATCTAGTTATTACAAAAAATAAATGCCCTGGTTATACAACTGATCCTGGATGATCTAAATTTACAAATAATAAAATATGGAAAAAAAAATGGTAATAACTGACCTAAAAAGGTAATTTATTTGCCTCAGAGATGCAACTCTGTATTCTGGCTTTATTGAATATAACAGTACCAAGTAATAAGGACACTATCTTGATGAGATAAGTGTCCAAACGTTTAAATATATATTGATAATAAAATCTAAAAAAAATAACTCTCTGATTAAATGTGTACACAAGAAACCATACAAGTGAGTTAGAAGGGAGGACTTAAAAACCTCTACCTGTAGTTGACAATTTGTATTTAAATATTATTCAATAAATTATTAAAAAAATGACGACTCTTATTATTATATGAAATACTAGAAGTTAAATATACAAAAAAAATTATACAAAAAATATCATAGGTAAAAAAAATAAATCTAAGAAATAAACTTAATCCAGATTTACTATATTTTAAGGGAGATAATTCCCGCTGGCTTCCTAAGATTTTCGTAATCGGAAGGTCAGATCTGGACCTCTGGAGAGCAGCTACGGCAAGGAAAAAAAACAGGCCTGGAACCAGGTATAACCGGACTAGGTTTCAACTTAATCGGTACTTCTTATTCAAATTATTCAAAAAAACAAAAGCAAATTCTTCCCCCGACTTCTGTTTGAATCCCAAAGGTAGGCTAAAAAAACATTTCTTTTAGAGTTTTTTCTTATACTTTACAGAGGAGGAAAAAAAAACAAGGTTTATGAACCTTGAAAGGTTTTATAAATGTTACTTATGAATTGTGAGAGCAAAAAAAAACTTAATGGATTTATAGATAATTTGACCGTCGTATGGTTTGACAATTTAAATGGATTAATTATATCGACAATTTTAATGAAAAGCATATGATACGAACATATTTTATAATATAAAGAGCGATATAAGACAGAATATTTTAACGATACTCTTAATAGCAATTTTACCGATAGATAATTATGTTTTACGGCCGGGAAATAAAATTAAAATACATATGATTTTAAATCAATTAACACTATCTATTTAGATGTTGAATATTTCTTAATGACGGATGGAAAAAAGTTCAGATAAGTATATCGAATTGAAACGTGACAATACAGGATCTCAAAATGGCTGATGACTTTTTTTTATTTTCGTTTTATTTATAACTTGGATACTTACGGCTCACAGTGGCTATAAACCAAACAGGACACTCCAAACAAAAAAACCCCAAACTAAAACTTCTTATTACTTCTTCAAAAAAACTTAAATTCCAAAAACCACGCCACGTGGCCCTACCTTGGACTCAAGTTTCTG
>CAKJVB030000213.1:955-15955 GCA_918026665.1 Diabrotica balteata | reverse complement strand
TAAAGTCAAATAGTACTTTTAAAAAATCCTTCATAGTTTTATAGAAAAAATACCAAATCACTATTTTAGTAAATCTAGTATTTAAATAAACTTTCAGTAAATTCTTGCTACATTTCCTTGGTATTTTTCAACACCAAATCATTGACGTAAATATTGTTTAAAAGATGACGAACGTTCTGTACATTGTTTAAAACGTTAATTTGCAATTGCTAGTTACGATTTGTGGTAAAAATATATCCAAACCACATATTTCCGCGTAAAGGTGCACCAGAAAAACTATATCCTACAAAATAGTGTTGTTTATTTTTGATATTTCAGAAATAGCCATCTATTTTCACATAAATAAATAATTTTTTGTAAAAATATGCACAAAAAGGTTTTGTGTGATTTTTTTGTCTTACTTCTTTATAGTGGACGTACAGCAAAGGATCCAAGATGTGGCTAAACAATTGACAACACTACGCACTGAAGCCCATGAAGTATATTTGAAAATCAATATTGATAAAACCAAATCTAAACCATTCCGGTTTGGATGGTTTCACATATAAAATTTTACACAATCTTCCAGTTTCAACTAAACAAATAATTTTAAAACTTTGTAACAACTGGTGGGTAAAACAAGATTATACTGAGAATTTAAAAAATATTGTTATATGTTTAATAAAAAAAAATCCATCTAAAGGCCCGTTTTCACGCTACGTCTTATTGTACGTTTTGTTGGATAGGACAAATCGTATACAATAAAACGTGGCATGTAAACAGCAAAACGTACGTCTTGTCGGAAGTAAATACATAGTGTGTATACACTGGACAAAACGTACGTTTTGTCGTACGTTTTATATAACCAACAAAACGTACAATAAGACGTAGCGTGAAAACGGGCCTTAAAGATCCAAAATTACCATCATCATATCGACCTATATCGTTAATATCTTGTCTGACCAAGACTTTTGAACGCATGATTAAGTTTCGCCTAGAATATTTTATTGAAAGCAATTCTCTCCTACCCACTACACATTTTGGATTTCAGAGAGACCTTAGTACATACTACAGATGCATTGACCCATAAGGTTACAGATGCACAAATGTGCTTATCTGATAACAAATACATGTTATGCCTATTTGTTGACCTAAAAGGTGCATATGATGTGCTTGATTTGAGAATCTTAAAAACAAAATTGTGTAGAATAGTATCAAAAAACTTAATAAATTTGTTTCTAAACAGAAAAATTTATTATAGTTTATTCGTCTTCCGGGTTTGGACCGTGTCATTTGTGAGTGACCCAAAAGTGGGTTCATCTCGACGTTTCGCTACAATTATATGTAGCTTCTTCAGGAGAAACAAAGAAAAAGAAAACAAAAGAACAGGAAGATGGGTAGTTAGCAACGGTAACTCAGTTACTCAACGCAACCAGAGGCGAATACTAACTACCAAGATGGGCATGTGGTCACAGTAACTCAACTACTCAACGCAGCCAGAGGTGAAAACCAAATGCCAGGACAGGGATTCACGTCCAACAGCTCAGAACACTAACGCGTCCAGAGGCGGGGAGTGAATCCGACGATTAATAAAATAAAAATAAAAAATAAAAATAAAAACGTTTATTGCCTAATAAAATATACATGTCATTTATTTCATTCATTTTAGCCTTCTTTCTTCTGATGTACCGCTAATGCACCATCTTCTTCTTCTTCTTTTTCAACCTCTCGGCATCCTGGACTTCTCTGGGTGGTTTCCTCGTCTTTTTCTGTAGGTACTTTTTTAAGGCATCGTACCTACTTCCCTGCTATGCTGTTTTTCAGCAACCATACGGCTAGACCCTGATCAGGTGGTCGATCAGTTTATGGGTTTGTCTATGCATCCTCTGGACCCTGTTATTCTCGAGGATGTCTCTGGTCTTATGGAGTCTTCTTGTGGCCTGGAAGAAGTTTCTTGTTCTTTTCTCGGCCACCTCCCTCAGTGGTGTGTACTGGAGCCTTTCTTTTATGGTTGCATTCGTTATTCTTTCATCCCATTGTGCTCCGTCGATTATACGGTAACACGCTGTTTCTGTAGCTTCCAAATTCTTCCAGTGGCTCTCTGCTATGGAGCTCCAAACTGGGACAGCGTATAACATCACCGATCTAACGTAGGCCTGGTATAATTGGATTTTCTTGGCCTTCGTTAGGGGGCTGGACCTGAAAATATAAGGAAGTATTAGTTTTTTAGAAACATTTGCTTTTACCTTTGTTTTCCGTATATGCATCCCGAAGTTGAGTCTTCTGTCAAGGTGGACTCCTAGATACTTCACTGAGTCCGTTCCTTGGATCCTGTTTCCTCCTACTGTGATTTCGTAGTTTTGTGGTCTCCTGTCCTGTGAAAAAACGATGAATTGTGTCTTCTCCGCGTTGATTTTTATCTTCCATTTTTCTGTGAACTCCGATATTTTTCCTAGGTGGTTTTCCATGTTCCTGATTATTCTTCTTTCATCTTTTCCGGATGCATATACGGCAGTGTCATCCGCGTAAAGGGCTGTTGAAGTTCGAGGATCTGCAGGGAGATCTGAAACAAAAATATTGTATAATATTGGAGATAAAATACTGCCTTGTGGCATTCCTTCCTGGATTTCTTGAAGTGTTGACATCTTTCGGTCAGCTGAAACCTGAAAAGTTCTATTAGATAAATATTTATCACAAATATTAATTAAGTAATGTGGGAGTCTTGCTTTGTCCATCTTGTAAATTAGTGCCTTTTTCCAAACCGTGTCGTATGCTTTTTCGATGTCCAGTATGGCTAATCCTGTTTTTTGTTTCCTGTTGAATTTTATTTTCGTGTCGCTGATTATTCTTGCTAGTTGAAGTTCGCAATTTCTACCTCTTCTGAATCCGAATTGGTCTTCTTGTATGATTCTTCTTCTTTCTGTGTGCTTCACCAGTCTTTTAAAGATGATTTTTTCCAGAACTTTTCCTAAAGTTTCTAATAGTGAAATAGGCCTGTAACTTTCTGGTCTTCTTCCGTCTTTTCTGGGCTTCAGAAGTGGAATTATCTTCGCATGTTTCCAATTGCTTGGAAAATGTCCCATTTCCAAGCAATATTTGTAGATATAGTACAGTTGTACTATAACCTTCTTTGGCAGTTCTTTGAGGGTGATGTTGTGGATTCCTTCTTGTCCTGGTGCTCTGTTTCCTTTAAGTCTTCTGATGATCTTAGCTACTTCATATGGACTGGTGAAGTCTTCTTCTTCTACTAAGAAATTATTTCTTCTTATTATCCTGTTGTATTCGGTGTTAACTTCGTGTTTCGTTATTGCATCTGACATATCCTCGTTTTGGTTGTGTGTAGCTGCTAATCTTCTTGCAATGGCATCCACTTTTCCTTGAGTTTCGTAGTGTACCCCCTCGTTGTCGATGATTTGTGGCATCTTTTGTTTTCCTCTTCTTTTTGGCTTTCAGCATTTTCCATACGTTTCCTTGGTTTTCTTCCGCTTTCCTGATGTTGTTGTGCCATTGGTTTTCAGTAAGACTTCTCAATCTTACTCTTATTTCCTCCGATAGTGTGTCTCCGTAATCCTTGTATTCTTGTCTTCTCGTCCTTTGGAACATTCTTCTGGCCTTATTTCTGTCCTTAATGATGTCTTGTAGTTCCGTTGGTATGATTAATCCTTTATTGTTCGTCATTGCTTTTGGTATGTTGTCTTCCATGGCTTGTTGAATTTTTCTCGTTATTTCTTCGATTTTTCTTTCTACTTCTTCGATTGATTGGAAGTTTCTCTTCATCTCTATTTGGTTTAGTTGTCTCCTGTAATTAGGCCAGTTAGCGTCTTTCCATCTCCATCTTTCTACTGGTTCTATTGTGGGGAGGTCTACTCTTGAAGTCATCCGTCCTGTAACTGGTTTGTGATCCGAACTGCATTCAAAGTTGGCCTTTACATCTTCTATTATGACGTCTTTTGTGATGAATAAATCCAACGTAGAGTTGTTTTGATCTCTTTGAGGGTTGATTCTTGTCGGATCGTCAGGAGCAAATATCATCTTGTTTCTGTCTTCACAGTATCTGAGTAATGTATTACCAGATCTTGTATCTGTAACACATCCCCAAACACGACTTTTGGCGTTGAAATCTCCGGCTACGACGACGGTTGGTGCTGAGTTTAGCATTGCATCTAATTCTTCGATGGCTAATATATCTGAGTTAAACCTGTAAATAGAAAAAATGTTAGTATTTGCAATTTTGACTCCCACATTTTCAATTGGTCTGTTTCTATTTCCACTTGATTCCATTCTATGTTGTTTTTAACATAGATTGCCACTCCTCTTTTGTTTGGAACGTCTCTTTTTCCGAATCCATCGTAATTTGTAATCCTTGGCAGTTGTGTTGTCGTCATGTAGAGTGTTTCTGAGAGGCAGATGATATCCGGATTGTGTCGTATCACTGTTTCTCGAAGTTCGTTTATTCTTATGCCGTAGGGAGGCTATGTTAAATTGTAGGATCTTCAGATGCCTAAGGTTCATTGTAGATCTCTTCGTATTTTATAAATATCATTGCTTTCTCTGCAAATGATTTCGCTGAAATTAATTCCCTCTTCATATCCTGTAGAAGTGACATCATTTTCTCTACGTTGACGATCTTGTTTATTTCCGCCCAAGTGTTTTTGATACCTTCTGCCGCTGTTGGTCTGGGTGCTCCTTTTGTTGTTTGTGCGTAAGATACGCCGCTGACTGTAGTCCTGAACGTTGATGGGTGCGGTGGAGGCGCTACTTTTTGTTGAGGTGTGTTTCTATTTCTTCTGGCCGCTTGTTGGTCCAAATACTCAATGTGTGTTGAGCACATTGGGTAGTTCGACGTGTGGTCTCCTCCACAATTGCAGCATTTTACTTTGTTGTTCTTGTCTTTTGGTAGTTGGCAACTTCTTGTTGGGTGGTTCGCTGCGCATTTCATGCATCTTGGCGATCTAAAACAGTTTCTGGCCGAGTGTCCAAAGTTTTGGCAGTTGTAACACTGCGTGGCCCTTGTCGGTTTGGAGTATGCGTCCCATCTGACGCGTATATTTTGAAGTCCGTTGATCTTCTTCACCTCCTTAAGATCTTGTTGCTTGTCGACCTGTAAGAGATAGGATTTACTTGTCTTACCTTCCTTGTGAGTCTTCATCTCTGTTACTTTGGCAACGATCCCTTGTTCCCTCAGTTCAGCCTCCACTTCGTCGAGATCCATTCCTGGAGCCGCCTTCATGACTAGTTTTTTAGTAACTTCCGATTTGCGTGTATATGTATGAAACGCAGTATTAGTTTGCACTAAGTCCTGCTTTAGTTTCTCGTAGTCGTCGGACGTCTTTGTGAAGATTCTTGTTCCCGCCTTTCCTGCGGGGGCAATTTGAAAATTGTTGTGGCCTAGCAGGTCTCTTATTTCTTTTATGAAATTGGAGTAACTTCTTATCTGTCCTGCTATTACTAATGGTGGAATTCTCTCCTTCTTTTCCTGGGTATTTTTCTCTTCTGTGGTAATTTTCTCGAGTACTTGGTACCTGTTATAGGTAGCGATTCCGGATCCTGTTCCGGAACTTGTTGTTGCCTGGTGTCTTATTTCTTCCTTTGAGTTTCTCCTATTTCTTTTCACTGGTTGAAAGACCTCTTCTTCCATGATTTCTATTGTGTTTTCAGCCATCTCGCTTGTTTTTTTCCTGAATTTTCTCTATTTCTTCCGTGGAGTTATTTTGTAACTTCTTATCCTGGGCGGGTCCACCTCTCCTTGAGGTGGGCCGATTTGTCCTGATTTTATGGAGACTTCTATGAAGTGGGAATTCCTTCCTTATTGGATTGGTTCCTGAAATTATTCTAGAAATTTTGTTAGCGAATTCTGATTTATCACTGTAATTAGTCTTAAAAAAGACTAAATCAGTGATATCCTGATTTATCTTACACGAAAAAATTCTCAGTCAACGTAAACCGTTCAGTTTACCGCCGACTGGTTTTGGTTGGGTTAGCTGTTTGCCGTCAGTCTCTAGGACCTAGCGTACAAGTAAGTAGGTGGTTTAGACTGTGAATCTATACGTGACTGTACAGTAGCGAGTCTCACCGTCTACAATCCGACGATTACTCCGCTACCGCTCTATTTATAGTCGCGGTGCCTGTCGTGTCGGGACGTATCGGCACACTTCGTGGCGCGAACGTCAAGAAGCGCGCGCTGGCCAATCATGTGGTGGCGGGACGGATGGTGGCTCTAGACTGAGATTCCAGATGGGAGACAAGTAGTATCCTTCCTCTCGATTGATATTATGGGGATTTTTTCGGATCTCTAGAGATTCGCGGATTTTCCTGGAATAAAAGAAGGGGCTCTTAGAAATAATATGGGTTTTTTCGAACAATATGGAATGACCGGTTTCTTGGCAGTGTTCGGCAACTGCAGAATGGGAGAAAAGACCTGATCGAATGCATCTTTGATGCTCTTGAATCCGAGTTTTGACGGAACGACCAGTTTCGCCAATATACACATGTCCACATGAACAAGGAATAGAATAGACACCACAGGAAGATAGGGGCGGTAATGGGTCCTTAGGAGAGGGTAGATATTGTGAGATTTTCTTGGGTGGTCGAAAAGTAGTCCTGATACCTTCTTTGCGAAGAATTTTGCCAATCCTATCAGTGACATTTCGAATATACGGAAGAAAAGCCACAGGAGTATTACCCGAAGATTCTGAATTTGTTGTCCTAGGGTGTAAAGGGGGATGTAGATGTCGGTGTGTAATATTTTGAATTGTGGACTTGGAGTAACCATTGGCGACAAGGGTTTTTTGCAGATGGCCAAGTTCTTCTCTAAGGTTGTCGGGTTCAGAAATCGAAATGGCCCGATGGATGAGAGAGTTGATCACAGAATTCTTTTGGGCAGGATGGTGGTGTGATGAAGCATGTAGGTAACGATTCGTGTGAGTCTTTTTTCTATAAACAGAGTGACCCAATCGGCCATTGGGCTTGGAGGTGACTAACACATCGAGAAAGGGAAGGGACCGATTATTTTCTACTTCCATTGTGAATTTTATACTCGGATGTTGTGAGTTAAGATGATCTAGGAAGGAAGAAAGGGTATGTTGACCATGGGGCCAGATGATAAATGTATCATCAACGTAGCGGAACCAGACTTTTGGTTTTAAGGGGTAAGATTCTAGGGCTAAAGACTCAAAGGCTTCCATGAAAATGTCAGCAATGACAGGGGAAAGGGGAGAAACCCATTGGTGTTCCAGATATTTGTTTGTAGAAATTGCCTCTAAAAGAAAAATATGTTGAAAGGAGGCATTTTTCGGCAAGATCTGCCAAAACCAAAGACTTGTTATCATTGGTCAAGTGATCTCGCAGAACAACTAGAGAGTCATGTATGGGGATATTGGTAAATAGGGATGATACATCGAAACTGACGAGAATATCTTGGGGATCGACTGTGAGAGAGGAGATTAAGGTGATGAAATGTGTGGAATTTCGGACATAAGAAGAGGTACGACCAGTATAGGTCTTAAACTGATTGGACAAGTACTTTGCGAGTTTGTAGGTAGGAGAGTTAATCGTAGTCACAATGGGACGAAGAGGTACGTTATCTTTATGGATTTTCGGAAGACCATAAATTCTGGGGCAGATGGAGTTTTTTGGAACTATGGACTTCTTAACATCATCGGAAAGATCGGATTGTTTGATGGCATGGGAAATTTCGCGTTCGACTCTAGGAGTGGGGTCTCGAGAAATTGTATTATAACAGGATGTATCCCTAAGTAAGTCGTTTACTTTCTCTATGTAGGAAGGAGTATCCAGGATGACTGTGGCATTACCTTTGTCTGCAGGAAGGATTATTATCTCAGAAAGAGAACGGAGATTTTTGAGAGCTATAAATTCCTCACGAGATATATTGGAAGTAGGGATTTTGGCTGTATCAAGACATTTAGCGACGTCAAAGCGGATACGGTCGGCTGGAATTTTGGGAATTGTGCGGAGTGCCGCTTCCACATTTGAAACTATTTCTTCGGTAGGAATTCTGGAAGGAGTGATAGCAAAATTAAGACCTTTAGATAGAAGACTGCTTTCTGCACTTGTTAATTGGTGAGAAGAAAGATTAACGACGGTGTTAATGAGAGGTGAATGAGAAGTAGAAGTGGTGGAATGTGATTTTTTCTTAGATACAAGGGATTGGAATTTCTTTTTGTGAGTTTCGTTGCTTAGAAGAAGGATTTTATCGGCTTGATGATAGGAAATGCGGTCTAAAAGTGACCAATCATCGACACTAAGAATACTGGAGAGTTCAAGATGCAGCTTAAAAAGTTTTTGGGATTGAAAATTAAGGGTTTTTCGAATATGTTGAATCCGTTCACGAAGTAGAGATAGGCTGGCTCGATGTAGAATTCGGGAAGAAGATGAAGAGGAAATGTGATGTTTTAGAACAAGAAAATTGGGAACCAAGTTATTATCACGACATCTAGAGAGGAAGGTGAGCGAAGAAAGTAGAGATGAAACTTTAGAGCGAAGATTGGAGAACTCTGAGGTTTTGCGGAATATAACCTCCCCGTAGAGGTTGGTCAAATGAAATCGTAGGCTTCCACGGCCAGAGTCAGAATTATAGTTTATTCGTCTTCCGGGTTTGGACCGTGTCATTTGTGAGTGACCCAAAAGTGGGTTCATCTCGACGTTTCGCTACAATTATATGTAGCTTCTTCAGGAGAAACAAAGAAAAAGAAAACAAAAGAACAGGAAGATGGGTAGTTAGCAACGGTAACTCAGTTACTCAACGCAACCAGAGGCGAATACTAACTACCAAGATGGGCATTTGGTCACAGTAACTTAACTACTCAACGCAGCCAGAGGTGAAAACCAAATGCCAGGACAGGGATTCACGTCCAACAGCTCAGAACACTAACGCGTCCAGAGGCGGGGAGTGAATCCGACGATTACTCCGCTACCGCTCTATTTATAGTCGCGGTGCCTGTCGTGTCGGGACGTATCGGCACACTTCGTGGCGCGAACGTCAAGAAGCGCGCGCTGGCCAATCATGTGGTGGCGGGACCGGATGGTGGCTCTAGACTGAGATTCCAGATGGGAGACAAGTAGTATCCTTCCTCTCGATTGATACTACTTGTCTCCCATCTGGAATCTCAGTCTAGAGCCACCATCCGGTCCCGCCACCACATGATTGGCCAGCGCGCGCTTCTTGACGTTCGCGCCACGAAGTGTGCCGATACGTCCCGACACGACAGGCACCGCGACTATAAATAGAGCGGTAGCGGAGTAATCGTCGGATTCACTCCCCGCCTCTGGACGCGTTAGTGTTCTGAGCTGTTGGACGTGAATCCCTGTCCTGGCATTTGGTTTTCACCTCTGGCTGCGTTGAGTAGTTGAGTTACTGTGACCAAATGCCCATCTTGGTAGTTAGTATTCGCCTCTGGTTGCGTTGAGTAACTGAGTTACCGTTGCTAACTACCCATCTTCCTGTTCTTTTGTTTTCTTTTTCTTTGTTTCTCCTGAAGAAGCTACATATAATTGTAGCGAAACGTCGAGATGAACCCACTTTTGGGTCACTCACAAATGACACGGTCCAAACCCGGAAGACGAATAAACTATAATTCTGACTCTGGCCGTGGAAGCCTACGATTTCAGAAAAATTTATATTCGTGATTACAAAAATGTACTCCACGGATCAAGAACAGTATATAACGGTTTGCCGCAGGGATCAATATTGAGTCCACTTTTATTTAATGTATACACAACAGAGCTGCATATTTTGATGGATGACACTATAAAAGTTATTCAGTACGCGGATATTTGTTTCTATACTATCCATAGTTCATATGAACGATGTATTACAGATTTAGAGTATATTTTTTGCTGAATGCGTGATTGGTTACATACTATGGGTTTTAGTTTTTCACGGCATGAGACAGCGGTCTTACTAAGCATTTAACAAAACATAGCCCACTATGTTTCTGTTAAATTAATAAGAATTTTTGAATCATTTTTGATATTGGAATATTGATATTGGAACCTTGGAAACCTCTGATATTGGAACTTACCTTAAAGTATGGAACAAATTCTTTTTAGCTAATCAGACTATTTTAAAAAATAATCCTAAAACACGTCGATTTTTGATTTTAATTTACCGTATTTTAAAATAATTTTCTAATATACAGGGTGAATTACTTTCTAGTAATGAGGTCATCGTCATTTTTTTTTTTAAATGGGACACCCCCATTTTGTCTCAATTTTCGAATTACTCATCATAGGTAGATAGAAAATAGTTCAGTACCTACCGGTCGTGCATGAGCATCTGTGACATTCATTCACACAAATTTAAGAAAAATTTGACGTTTCGGTATCAATTTGTTGCTGAGAAATTAGTTTGAGTGTGTATAATTATTGTGTTTTACTGTTAAAAGGTAAGTTTGTGTATTTACAAACTACAGTTGTCATTTTTATTTAATTTACTAAATTAGTGATTGAGCTAAGATGCGTTCGTAGATCGATCATTGGATCTTTTTTAACACATTACAATCAAACCTACGTGGCGAATTAATTTTGAAACGTTAAATACATTACGTTATTAAGATAAATGGGCATTTATAAATAGTAATTACATGTAGATATTTTGCTTGTTTATTTATTACTGTTTTATTGTTATAGGTTGCAAAATGGCAGCGAAAAAAAAAGTTTTTCCGAAGATTATATTAAGTTTGGATTTACCTTCATAGAAAAAGACGAAGTACAGTTACCTCAGTGTGTGATATGTATGAAAGTTTTAAGTAATGATAGCATGAGGCCCAATCGCCTTGAAAGACATTTGAAGGTACAACATCCTACTCTGGTTTTGAAGACGCAAGAGTTTTTTTCTTCTAAAGCAGAATCACTCAAGCGGATCAGATTGGATAAATCGGGAAGTTATCACAAAGGTGTATCGCAGCATCTCAAAGCTTCATTTGAAATAGCTTTTATGATAGCAAAGCAAAAGAAACCTCATACTATTGGTGAAGAATTAATAAAACCGTGTGTCCTAAAAGCCACGCAGATAATTTTAGGAGAAGATGCAAAGCAAAAAATGAAATCTATTTCTCTTTCGGATAATACAGTCAAGCGTATTAGTTGCGATGAATCCACCGACATCGTTAATTGTGCACAGTTAATAGTGTATGTTCGTTACATCGGCGGAGATATCATTGAAGAAAAGATTTTGTACTCCTAATCTTTGACAGCAGGTACTACTTCTGAGAATATATTTAATTCAATATCAAATTTTGTTGAAAAACATGACTTGGAGTGGAATAAACTCATTGGACTTTGCACAGATGGCGCACCTGCAATGATAGGTGTACGATCGGGCTTAGCTAAAAAGCTCAAAGAAAAAAATCCCGCAATGGTTAGTACACATTGTGTTATTCATCGGCAAGCTTTGGCTTCCAAAACATTACCACAGAAATTACGCCAGGCTTTGGACTCGGCTATAAGGATTGTAAACTACATTAGGAGCAGCGCTTTGAACAGTCGTTTATTTACTTTACTTTGCGAGGATCTCGATTCTGATCACAAAGTTCTTCTGTTCCATACAGAAGTACGCTGGCTATCCAAAGGCAACATGTTGGCTCGCCTTTATAAATTGAAAGAAGAAGTAATTCTTTTTCTCGAGTTTAAAGAAAAACACGATTTCTTCACAATGTTCAAAGATGACACATTTCAATGGAGGTTGGCTTATTTGGCTGACATATTCGATGCCTTGAATGAACTAAACTTAAAACTTCAGGCCAGTAACGGCACTATAATAAGCAATTATGATTATATTCAGGGGTTCATATCAAAGCTTCAACTTTGGAATCAAAAAATCTCTTCTGAAAATGTTATGTCTTTTTCTCGGCTGTTCGAAGCAATTAAAAATAATATACTTGACGTAAATTTGAAAGCTGACATAAAAACTCATTTGCAAGCGCTGAAAGGCGAATTTCGCCGATACTATCGAGACATCAATTCAGAGTCACCAATATGGCGTAGGACAAGAAATCCATTTGTTGATGATGTGTGAAAAGATTGCCTGTTAATTCGAAGGTTGCCTCTCTTGCTTTACCAATACTAATTCCTTTTTCTTCAACTTACTTATGTGTGACAGGCTTTTCTGCTCTAGTTTTAATTAAAACTAAACAGCGAAATCGTCTTGATGTTTATAGCGACCTGATGATAGCTCTGGCAAAAACAGATCCTAGAATCAACCAAATAGTACAGAATATGCAATCCCAAGTGTCTCATTAATATTTACTTTGTTAAATTTAATTTTTTTGATAAAAAACATGTACTAGTTTAATTAAACTTTTAAAATTTGTTTATTAGAATTAAAATAAAATTTTATGTATATAACGTGCGTTTTTTTGTTGTATTTATTAAAAAAGTAAAGGGGGGCATGAAAATTTAATTTATAGTCCGGGGAGCCCCAACAAAGAAAACGTTGGGAAACCTTTTGGGAAACATCAGCTAGAGTCTAGCTGAACTGATTCGAAAAATGTATCACATTTTTATTCAAATTGGTACAAGGTGGACAAAAATACAATAGTTTTGTGTGTATTCATTAAGTAACGCGTTAGTTTAAATTAACAATATTATCAAAAATACTTATTGTCTAGCGGACAGAATATAATAGAAATTATTTCTTATCAATTTAAAAGAAACATAGTAAACTATGGTTTTGTTAAATGTCATTATTTGTGTTGATGTTCAGTGACAGTTTATTTTTATTGAGGTCAATAAAATGGTCATTGGCATGGTACAGTGAATTTTTACAGTCAGGTACCTAGTGTAGTGTGTGTGTGTGTGTGTGTGTGTGTGTGTGTGTGTGTGTGTGTGTGTGTGTGTGTAGAGTAATTATCTTGATACTTAGCAAAGTCTACGTCATTGTCTTTGCTAAGAGACGCTAATTGTATCCGAACGTCTGCGGTGCCTCCGGTGAGTACCGATCGCACATGGATAGAAATTATTTTCATTCATTAATTTTTAATAAACGAAAATTTCTGGTGAGTGAAAGGTGAAATTCGAACTCACGACCTTTAGGTTCAAAGGTGGGCGCTCTTACCACTGAGCCACAGAGGGGGTTAGTGACAGTTCAGTTCTACAATATTTTTGGTACTTGTGAATGTTTTAATTATTGCTTAGATTTAATTTTAAGTAGAAATGTAGTAGTGTGCAATTTGTTTAATGATAAATATCCAGAAAGAGCTATAACGCGTTCAACAGTCAGTAAGATTGAAAAGAAATTTCGAGAAACTGGTACTTTAGATGTTGTACTTAGTTTTGAAAAAGATGAACATTTCTGTTCGTAAAGTTAGTCGCGATATCGGTGTTAGCAAAACAACGGTACACAAACTATTAAAGCTTGAAAAATGGCATCCTTATAAAATCAAACTTGGTAGAAATTAAACGAAGATGATCCCAATAGAAGAATGCAATTTTGCGAAGCAATGATGGATAACTACCACCGAGACCCTCTCTTGGTACAAAACATTGTTTTTTCTGATGAGGCCACTTTCACGTTAAATGGCGAGGTTAACCGTCAGAATTGTAGATACTGGGCAAAAGAAAACCCCCACTGGATGCGTAAGCATCATACACAATAATCGCAAAAGGTAAATGTATGGGCTGCAATTGTAAGAAATCGAATCATCGAACCCTACTTTATCGAAGGTAATTTAAACGGGGCAACGTACCTTGAGTTTTTAAGGGGGTAACTCGTACCTACTTTACGTAATTTGTTTCCTAGCAGTCGTAATCGTGGAGATTTTGATGAAATGTTAAGGTTGCAACAGGATGGTGCACCTCCACATTATGCTGTAGATGTTAGAAGGCACCTAGATGAAATTTTCCCGAACAGGTGGATTGGTGGATTGGTAGACAGGTGGATTGGTAGAAGTGGACCTATTGAATGGCCAGCGAGGTCACCAGATTTCAATCCTTTAGATTATTTTATGTGGGGTTATCTGAAGAATGTTGCGTATCAAACGAACCAGCAAATATTCAAGAATTACAACAGATAATTCGGACAGCAATAAACAATACTTCTCAAGACACAATAAACAAGGTTCAACAAGAATTTGTACAACGTTTGGGTTACTGTCAAATACAGCAAGGGCTGCAGTTCGAATATTTATAAAGTCAGGTATTTCATTATGTTCTGTTCGAACTACAGCAAGAGCTGCAGTTCGAACATTTATAAAATCATGTATTTCATCATATTCTGTCCGCTAGATAATAAGTATTTTTGATAATATTGTTAATTTAACTAACGCGTTACTTTATGAACACATACAAAACTATTGTATTTTTGTCCACCCTGTAGCAATTTGAATCAACATGTGATACATTTTTGGAATCAGCTCAGCTAGAGTAATCCGAAAATTGAGACAAAATGGAGGTGTTCCATTTAAAAAAATGACGGTGACGTCATTACTCGAAAGTAATTCACCCTGTATACTAGAATAATATTAGAAAAGTCGAAGTGTTTCAAAATTATTTCTTAAAATGCTTTGTTTAGCTAAAAAAGAATTTGTTCCATACTTTACAGACATAGTGTATATTTCACATATTCACTTTAATTATTCATATTTTTCCCACTGGCCTATTTGTCATTTACGTATATTCTTAAAGTTCTTAAACACACATGATTCATTCACCAGAGCACACTTCGACTGACTAAAATCAATCAATATTTACAATTTTACTGTAAGTTAAGGCACAGGCCTCCAATATTACTAAAATAAAACAGTGACGATGCCATAGAAAAACAAAACGTTTATCTTGTTCTAAATAGTTTACAGATACTGAAATTGGGTGTGTATTATTAAATATATTTAGCTGTGACGCACCCCAGGGGGGGTTTAAAACCCTCACCAGGGCATATAAAGTAAGATATATATATATATATATATATTATATATAATATATATATATATATATATATAATGAATACTGGATATTCGTGACTGTCAATTTAAACAAACAACAAAGTTTATTGGGGCTGCAGTCAGA
>CAKJVB030000212.1:0-21790 GCA_918026665.1 Diabrotica balteata | reverse complement strand
TTTTTAAAATTAATTTAAAAAATTAATATTATTCATTAATCCAATTAATTCAGATTTAAAATGATCTGAACACACTCTTGCTAAAATAATTTTTAAAAAATCGAAACAAAACATAAAAATTTACTTTTAAATTCCAATACATTGTTGTTGTTTGTTTGTGTTTAAATGACTGCGGACACTAAATCCATTCGCCAATCTTACAATTTGAGGTGTAGTGTGTGTGTGTGTGTGTGTGTGTGTGTGTGTGTGTGTGTGTGTGTGTGTGTGTGTGTGTGTGTGTGTAGAGTAATTGTCTTGATACTTAGCAAAGTCGACGTCATTGTCTTTGCTAAGAGACGCTAATTGCATCCGAACATCTGCGGTCCCTCCGGTGTGTACCGATCACACAAGGATAGAAATTATTTTCATTTATTAATTTTTTTAATAAACGAAAATTTCCACCCAGGTGGGATTCGAACTCACGACCTTTAGGTTTAAAGGCAGGCGCTCTTACCACTGAGCCACAGAGGGGGTTTTTTCCAATACATTTCAAAGTAAGGTTAAAAAATTCAAAACACTTAGCTGGACGGACGTAAACAAAGCAGACGTCACGCATGTAGAGGTGGTTGGTCCAAGTATTTTTGTGGATCAGGTCAAACTGATAAGCGTGTACAAAAATACCTGTTAAAAAATACTGGTTTGGAAATCAGTTTGTTATCATTCGTTTAATAGATATCTAAACATAACGATAACATTATATGTATTTTGTTAGATTTCTTTATAGGTATTAAAATGACCGTTTAACTTCAAATACTTAAATTACTGTTATTCAGAGATTGCATAAAAAGTTCATAAAAAAATGGCGATAGTCTTGCCAACTTCACGTCAATTGTCATCTGTTGATATTTGTCTAAAGCTTTGTAAACGTTAAGAAATGCACGATAAAAATTAAGGACAAATGCAATGAAACGATTAAATTATTTATTTTTCATGTATATTTGTCATTGATATTTGTTGAATAATCCACTGATCGACAAGCTTATAATTTCCTGACGAATATGAATAACAACAAATTAATACGTATAACATGATTATAATAAATTTTAGCAGTACTACATGAACAAGTAGAAAATAAATATTTGCAAATAAAATTTTAAATATTTAATAATATACAGTCAAAATCGTTTACAACGACACCGGCTATAACGTACAATCGGATATAACAAACAAAATAGTAGGTCCCATAAAATGACATACAAAAAACGCATTTATATTGCTTATAATGAACAAATCGGTTAGAGCAAACGTATTTCTTGGAACACTAGTAGTTAAAATATTGGTTACAGCGTACATCTTAATAAATAAGTTTAAAGTGCTATCCTGTAAAGTTATGAAAATGGACATTGTAGTGTATTTCTCACAGGTATTACCAATATTTAATACCACGAAATGAGAAGTAAGGATTTATTAATTTATGGTTATAGTACATCAGGCCAGGCATCTACTGTCCTTTAGACAGTTAGACCTCCCAAGACGGGTCCATTGTATTACAAAATTTTGTTTATACATATTTCACCATTTGGCCTAAGCCAAGAGTTTCCTAATTTGAATTCAGTTGTGTCTAGCCTTCATTGAAAAAATGTCATGGAAACAATTTACTATTGAGGAACAGTTTGGAATAATTTGCCGAGTCGATTCCGGTGATTCCGCGAGTTCGATTGCCCGGGAATTTAAGTCACGCTCGACAATTGCTGGAATAATGAAAAGGCGAGAGAAAATTATTAAGCAATTTAATAAGTGTGAAAAAGGAAAACGCGTTCGGTCATCAAATTACAGTGACATTGAAAGTGCTTTGCTCGATTGGTTTAAACAACAACGCGCAAACAATGTACCCGTGAGTGGGCTGATGCTTCAGGTAAAGGCTGATACTTTCGCTGTGATTTTGAAGAAGAATTTTAAGTGTAATGCTTCCTGGGTTCAACGGTTTTGATCTCGCCACAATATTGTCCATGGAAAAATTTCAGGTGAGTCAGCAGTTGTTGACAGATCAATTATAAATGACTGGGTTGAAAATGTGTGGCCTACACTCAGGTCCGACTATAGCGATGATAAAATTTTTAATGCTGACGAGATAGGGTTATTTTTTAGACTGACACCTGATCACACGTTAAAGTTTAAAAGCGAGAAATGCTCCGGTGGTAAACTCTCAAAAGAGCGTGTTACAGTTCTTGTTGCAGCCAACATGTCCGGTTCCATAAAAAGGAAGCTTTTGGTGATAGGAAAAAGTAAAATGCCGCGCTGTTTTAAAAACGTGAAAAATCTCCCTGTTGATTATGATTTCAATAAAAAAGTCTTGATGACGTCAGCTATTTTTGAAAAGACTTTACTAAAATGGGACAGTGAACTTTTACAACAAAAAAAACACATAATTTTAATTGTCGACAACTGTCCGTCCCACCCCCAGTTGACAGGTTAAAACAAATTAAACTCGTTTTTCTGCCTCCAAATTGTACGTCTGTACTGCAGCCTATGGACCAAGGAGTTATAAGAAGTCTTAAAGCATGCTTTCGGAAAGAATTGGTGTACAAAATCATCGAAAAGAGAGAGAATAACGACGATACGAAAGTCAGTATTCTTGACGCTGTACTAATGATATCAAAGGCATGGGAATCTGTGCGGAAGGAAACGATCATCACCTGTTTTCGTTTTTCCGGCCTAACTAAAGACTTACAACCATCAGGAATCGCATACAACGATATTGCACAAACGCATTTGCAGGATGCCATTTCCCTTTTCAGTTCTGACTGCTCTGCAGATGACTATGTACGAGTGGATGACGAAATAAGTACGAGCGAAGAACTCTCAGATATTGACATCGTACTGAGTCACCAAACTGGTGACAAACAAAGTACTGATGAAGCTGATGAACAATTGGAAGATTTCGGCAAAATCCCTACTGTTGCTGCTTGTTCCACCATACGAGCATTTATTCAGACTGCTGAAACTTCCCAGAGTGTAAAAGAATCATTATCGATTGTTTCCACATCAATCGAAAAAATGTTTTTTTCAGAAGTTCAAGGAAGGCGACACACAAAAATTACAGACTTTTTCATTAAATGTTCAGGTAAAATGTGTTTACATATTTTGTAATACATATGTGTATGTATTTTTTTTTGTCTTTTTAAAATAAATATTATATGTATTTTATGTATGCCTACATTTTTATAATACGAAGATTTGGAGAAGCCGTTATATTATGTGTATACTTTATTCACTACTTATACTTATTTCAATACATATTATACATATATGTATATACATATTTAGATTTGCTTAAGTACAATAAACACATATGTTAAATGTTATGTATATGTTATTATAACATATTATAAGTATAGTTAAAGTAACACAATTTTGCGTCATAACCCTAGGTACAATGAACTAACTGTCCCTATTAGTGTAATATCGTTTATAGCAACCTGTTCATTATAACCGATAGAACTGCTTATGGCCCGTTTTCACGGTACACTTTGGATGATCATCCCGGGTGAATCATCCAAAGTGAAAAATAAATGAATCGTATAAACTATTATTCATCGACAGTGATCATCCAAAATGAATATTGAACGAAGTTGAACCGAGTTCTACTTTTGTTCACTTTAGGGGATGCATCGCGGATGAATCATCCAAAGTGAACCATGTAAACATGCATTTGTTGCTGTAATTCATCGGTAGTGACTAGTGAACGGCGGCAACAGGTCCACGTGGTTGTGTATTGTCGCGTTTGAAGTGCGTAGTTGTTGTGTTTGTACGCTTGCTATCATGGTTTTTAAGTGGAAAGACGACCATACTCCTCTAATTTTGAGTTTAATGAAAGACCGACAGTGTCTTTGGAACACTAAAGCAGAGACATATAAAAATAAAACCCATAGAGAAAAAGCGTTAAAAGAAATCGTTGAGGAGCTGAATCTTCAGGGAGTGATGGTGGAAGATATTAAGTTAAAAATAAAAACAATTCGTACCCGATATTCATCTGAACTGGCTAAAGTAAATCAATCCGTAAAAAGTGGTACAGGGCCAGATGACGTTTATGTCCCCAAACTTTTTTGGTACAAACAAGCCGATTCATTCTTACGTGCAGTTTGTGTACCGAGGAGCAGCTCAGCAAGTACAGTAAGTATAGCATTTTTTTATTTTCATACTACTAGCAATTATAAGTACATATATGTATTAGGTGGGTCGTAGGGTATTGTAGTAAGTTGAAAATAAAAACCATATCGATTTAAAATAGCTGAAATATAGTTGATCGTTTTAGACGTAAAATGTCCCACTTCATCTTGGTTGCTTACCTTACACGTATAAACAACAAAACCACAGAAAAATTAGTTACCAATTTTTATTAAGTAAATGAACAATTATACAAGAATAAGCCATTTAAATCATTTTCCACTGCCACGGTACAATTTCAGTTGAACAGAACAGATCTGCATAATCATCACGTACAGCGGCAGCAACTTTCTTGTGGTTGTTACTTGTAGCAAGTGTTATGTCTCTGAGGCCGTCGTGTGTAGTTTGTCGCCATATTCCAGGTACAATTCTGCCTTCCTCCCATAATTCAACATCAATCAATCCCTCAGTTACGTATGGTGCTTTGCAAGTAGAGGTTTGTCTGAGCCAATTATGAAGAACACAAGTAGCTTTCACCAGTAATTCAGTTGTTTCTACTTTGAGAGGAATAGGCTTTTCGAATACTCGAAAACGAGACACAAGTATGCCAAATGCATTTTCTGATAGGCGACGAGCTCGAAATAGCCGATAATTAAATACCCTTTCCTTCCTAGTTAATGATTTCTTGCTATAAGGTTTCAAAAGATAGGTTCTAAGAGGAAAAGCGTCGTCCCCAAGAAAAACACCATTTTCAGGTATATTTAACAAATTGTTCTCCAGAGCTTCGTTAAATGTACATTTGGAAAACACTAATGCGTCATTTGCTCTGCCATTTGTACCGACGTCAATATATAGGAAGTTATAATTAGCATCCACAATTGCAAAAAGAATAGTGCTGAACGTTTGTTTATAATTGAAAAAATACGATCCCGACTTCGCAGGACAGCGAATAGCAATATGTTTCCCGTCCATAGCGCCACAGCAATTAGGGAAGTTCCAAAGGGTATAATATTCCTTCATTACTTTTGTCCATTCATTAGTAGTGGTGGGCACCTGTAAAAGACAAAACTGTATACGTATGTGTATTATAAGTGGGTAAAAATTCGAGCAACTTCGTTTTGTATGATAATATGCGGTATCTGTTTCAGGTTCCGAAATGTAAAAGGAGCCCAACGCCACAGAATCCAGATACTGAAGATGTCAATTATGAAGGAAATAATACTGATACCGAGGTTATCATACCTGCGGCAGCAAATGATGTCATACCGACAGATGATGGAGTACTACCTAAAGAAAGCGAACTGGCACAGCATAACAAACGAATCAGAAAAGAGAGTCCCCAAGCAAATTTGAACACCCCATTTTCAAAAAAGCATCGTTTTTCTGGAATTTCAGCTATTGAAAAAGCAATAGATAAATTAAGTGCAATTGCTGCACAGAATGCAAGCACAGATAACGAATTTGATCATTTTTGTCGAAGCCTGTCAGTTCAGCTTAAAACCATGCCTCTGGACCGCGCCCTGATATGTCAAGAAAAGCTGCAAAAGGTTATGATGGAAGAGCGCATGTATCTCTTCAACTTAGAACAGACTCGCTCAAAGGAATCTACTCCATCACTGTATACAGTATATTCGACTAACAGTGAGACGTCAGTTTCTACACCGACTACTACAATGGAAAGATATGAAGAGAGTGCTCCTTATGATATATTATCCGAAGCATTCTCGACTATTCACAATTACCAATGAATTTATGTTTGATTTTAATTTTTGAATAAAATGCCTTTTGGATAAAGTTTTAATACGTTTTTTTTTTAAATATGTAAGAAAGAATCTAATTAGGTACTAACCTTGATACAGTATTCAAGTATTTCGTAAATAGCAGCTAATACTTCTGGCATAAAATGGGAAATGGAGCATTTAGGTACACGATACAAAGCTTCGAGTGTTGAAAAGCAATCTCCTGCTGCAAGATATCTTAGTACAATTTGCAATTTCAGTCTTGGATGAAGAGATTCTCTCATGGTTGTGCTTTGCTTTTGAATTAACGGTGTGACTTTGGTAAGTAGCTCTTCAAATTGCACTTCAGACATTCTTAGATGGTTTTGTAACATGGCTTGATCTTCTGTAGACCATTCCTTTAACAAACACGTTGACGCCCCCATTTTGTAGCGTCGAAGTATCCACGGCCTTACCCACCAACGTCGTTTTTTTCTAATCTTCTGTTTTTCAAGTACATTTTCAAGTTCATTTAAAAGATATTCACTTATTATACCAATTCCAGCACGTACAACTTCAGTCGGCGCCATTTGTAAGTGAACAGACTAGTTCAGTCTTGGTGATACATGTAAACGATAATTACTTTCATCGTCGTAGTCACTTTGGATGATTCATCCGGGATGATCATCCAAAGTGTACCGTGAAAACGGGCCTTTACAGAGAACACTGGCTACAACGTACAAAAAGCACCAGTCCCTTGAAGTTCGTTATAAACGATTTTGACTGTATTTATTTTTGACAATGGTGATTTTATAGATATGAATGAATCAATTTGGCAATGTCTACTTGATTGTGGTAAGCCCATGATTTTGTGGGAATAACTAGAAAATTATTTGTATTGCTGAGAAATTAAGTAATTAATTTCTGTTTCGAAATCTTAGTATATATATATATATATATATATATATATATATATATATATATATATATATATATATATATGAATAAAATATGAGGGTTAGTCTCACATTAATTTGATGTTATGTTCTATATTTCCTTCTAGGTTGCTGGTATGCCAAGAAATTGCGGGTAAGGTAACATGTGTGATATTATCAGGTTCTTCCTTGAGGTAATAACCCCTTTGCTCTTCTAATATTTCCTTGGAAAGGTATTTCTTCTTTGAGTTTAAATAAATGAAAACCCTTTAAATTGAATTTTCACTAGATTTTATTGAGAGAAACTGAAAATGTTTAAGTTCGGAATAGTTTTACAAAAAAATGCAGGTTAGATAGTTCGATTCTTGATGTAAGTTCATTTGGTCACGTAAACAGATGAGAACTTGTCACTTAAACCTCACTTTTGCACTTAAAAGTCTTTTACGAAGCACTTTATACAGCTATTTACAAAACATTGATGAAAAACACGTTGAAACCATTACTTGTTATATAAGAAAAAATGTTTAAAAGATATACGACCACATGTTAGCCGTTTATGAACGTTTAATTCCACTCGTACGTAATAAAAAACAAAAACCAACAAAATACTACGAGTGGAGATGTGTACAGTGTTAAGATTGGAACGCTACTCTCAGCTGCCGGTGCGCCCACGCTCAAAGAGCCGACAACGAGTTGCCGGGTCATAGTTAACGAACCCAAAAGCCGAAATGAGTATCCGGATCATAGCTAACGCAACCCAAGTGACGTCAAGCTGAACCGGCATTTTTCGAATATACAGGTCCGGCATTGGAATTTTATAATGATAATGTTCTGGTTAAATGTTATGAAATTTAACCATATTGGGGGGCGGCGCAAGAGAGTGAATGATTATTAATAATAAATAGAAATAAGTTTTGATTAAAGTTAACAAACTAAATAAGATTCGGAGTGTTTAAAAACAAACAGAAAATGAAAGATTTTCTCTGGGACTCGAAGGACCAGCACTTATGTGCAATTTGATAATTTGATAGGTGTGTAGCTACTATCAACTCAGAAATACTGACAGTCAGAAAACTAATGATTACTGATGTTACACTGAAAGTAGTGCAACATGAAGGTTTAAAACAAAAACAACAAATGATTCTACGCTTGTGTGATCATTACTAAACTAAGTAGTAATAAAAAGAATAGAATAAAATAAAAAAAATAAAAAAAACGAAAGAAATTTTTTTTTTTTTTTTGATACTTGATAAAAGAGCGAAGAATGAAATATTAAACTTATTAAATATGTACAAATGATGAATAATAAGACCGGAATACCCACATCATGTTATTCGACACTGGGTAATGGTACTAACTTAACGATTGGACGGATATAAGTGCCATCTTGAGTTTTGATTTTGACTGCTCTGGACTTATTATCCTTTCCTGGTATTAGTTCTATTATTCTCGCCAATGGCCATTTCAAGGGTGGCGTATCATCTTCCCTTAAAAGGACTAAGTCGTCTACTTTCATTTCTAGTTGAGGTTCCATCCATTTGGGCCTATTTTGTAAACGGTTCAGATATTCTACTGACCACCTTTTCCAAAAGTGTTGTTGAATTTGAGTGCAGATGTTCCAAAATTTTAATCTGTTTAGTGGAACCTCAGAAATATCCCGTTCTGGAAACGCGGTTAAGGGACAACCTATCAGAAAATGCCCTGGAGTTAGAGCTGAAAAATCGGACGGGTCATTAGATGATGGACAAAGTGGTCTACTGTTCATGATTGCTTCGATTTGGCAAAAGATAGTTGCAAGTTGTTCAAAAGTTAATGTGAGCCCTCCGACCATTCGTATGAGATGATATTTCGCACTTTTAATGGCGGATTCCCAAATTCCACCCCAATGGGGAGAATGAGGGGGAATGAATTTCCATGTGATTTTTGTTTCAAGTAAGTATGATTTGATAAAGTCAAGATTAGTTTGATTTTTTAAGAAAAGATATAAATCGTGCAATTGATTTTTTGATCCTTGAAAATTGGTGGCATTGTCACTATATATGATAGTGGGACAGCCCCTTCTGGAAATGAAACGTTTTAATGATGCTAAAAAGGCTTCGGTAGTTAAGTCTGAGACTAATTCTAGATGAACGGCTTTAGTCGCCATGCAGACAAATAAAGCTAAATAACATTTGGTGATGACGACTTTTCTAAGTTTTGAAGCTGATTTGATGGAAAACGGACCACCAAAATCGAGTCCTACGTTTTGGAAGGCCCGAGATGGTGTGATTCTCTCTTTTGGTAAATCAGCCATGATTTGATTTGGTCGTTGAGCATTAAATTTGTAGCAGATGTGACATTTTGATGTGATACGTTTGATTTCTCTAAGGCCATTTAATGGCCAGTACTGCAACCTTACATTGGATAAAACATTTTGAGGACCACTGTGCCCCAACCTGTTATGTTCTGCTTTAAGTAATAAAGAAGTAAATTTACATTTACTAGGCAATAGAATGGGATGCTTTTGATCATAGGAAAGGTCGGAGTGCTTCAACCGTCCCCCTACTCTGATAATTTGTTTTTCGTCAAGCAATGGGTTGAGAGTTAAAATTTGCTTGTTATAAATGTGTTCATTATTTTTGAGACATTTTAGTTCGTTTGAGAAAAATTTGTTTTGAATTTTAGAAACTATAAATTGTGCAGAATGTTCTAGTTCTTCAGTGGTCAATAGACCTACCCTTTTGACTGGTGATCTGACATTATGTAAGAATCTAAAAAAGTATGCAAAAGTTCTTATTAATTTAGTGTAGCTATTGAAAGTGTCAAAAGTAGTAACCCATGGATCATCGAGTTGCTGAATTACGTTCAAAGAAGTTTTCTTTGTTTCAGGTGGAGATTCCACCATTCTGAACGTATCCAAATCGTCAAAATTTTCCTGGGGTTCATTTAAGAATTTTGGTCCATTAAACCAGAATGCATGTTTGTTTTGAGGGAACTGTCCTCTAGATAGCAGATCGGCTGGGTTTTGCCCTGATCTTATGTGTCTCCACTTGTGATCTTTAGTTAGTTCTTGGATTTGTACAACCCTGTTGCTGACAAACACTGACCACCTCGAGGGGTGACCACGTACCCATGACAACGCAATGTGCGAGTCTGTCCACAGATTGATTGATTTGAAAGTAAAGTTGTTTTGTAGAATTCCTAGCACTCTATCCAAAAGTTTCGATATTAAAACCATAGCTGAAAGTTCAAGTTTGGGGATTGTTAATGGTTTGCTAATTGGAGCCACTCGTGATTTCGAAGTTAATAACGAACAATGAATGGATCCATCCGTGAAAACTGATCTTATATAAATGTTTCCCCCGTATGCAACTGAGCTTGCATCGCAGAAAGCATGGACTTCACAATGTGATATTTGTTTGTTTAATGTTATGAGTCTTGATATGGATAGATTTTGTAACATTGTTAAATGTGTGGAAAATGTGAGCCATTCTTTAATAATTGTTTGATCGGTGATTATGTCGTCCCAGCCTAATTTTAATAACCACAATTTTTGCATGATTAGTTTTCCCTTAGCTATCAGCGGATTAGCCAGTCCCAATGGATCAAAACAGCTAGAGATTATAGAAAGAATTATTCTTTTTGTTAATTGAGTGGTTGGGAGACAAGAAGGAGCAGATATTTGAAGGGAGTCACTTGTAGGATCCCATTTTAATCCGAGAATTTTACAAGGCATATCCTCTAGATTAAGATCTTTAACGTTTGATTTTTGTTGAGATGATTCTGTTGTTAAATTGGAAGCAAACTTATGTAGTTGAAAACCATGAGGATTTAAACTTTGATTAAGTTCAGTTTGTAATTGTTCAATCTGCGCAGGTTCATTTACACCCGCCAGAATGTCGTCTACATAAGTTTGATTCAGTATTGCTGCAGATGCTAATTTTAAATGAGGATTTCGATAAGCTATTTCATTAAGTACCCTACAAGCAACATAAGGAGCACTTTTTTGTCCGAAACTGACTGTAGTTAATTCTATGCATTGCAAAGGATCGTTAGGAGAATTTCTCCATAGAATGTTTTGTAGAAAGTTAAGTTGAGGATTCATGACCACCTGCCTATACATTTTAGTGATGTCAGCAGTTAAAACGTACTTAAATGATCTAAAACGGCATAAAATGTCAAATAGCTCAGGTTGAACTCTTGGTCCTGTTAGAAGAATTTCATTTAAGGAAAGTTTGGAGGTTGTTCGGCAAGAAAAGTCGAACACCACCCTTAGTTTTGTTGAAACACTTTGTTCTCTGATCACACCCAGATGTGGTACAAAATATTTTTGATCATTGTTGATTGTTTTAAGTTCTAAGGGAATGATCTGCGCATGCCCTAGTTGCAAATATTCATCAATGAATTTTTTATATTCACCAAGTAACCCAGGATTGTTATGCAATTTTTTCTCTAATGATAGAAAACGATGTTTTGCGATTTGAAAAGAATCCCCTAACTGTGAGTGAGCTGTCGGTGATGTAAGGGGAAGATCTACTTGGAATCTTCCACTTGGTAATAGAACAGTAGTATCCTTGAAAATTCGTTCGGCTAACTCATCGTCTTCTGATGATGCATTTTCTGTAATCACTTCTTCTTGGATCCAGAATCTTTCAATAGATGTTTCCATGGCGTTGTAGCAATGAAATAGTGGTAAGACTTCTTCCCAAACAATAGTTGATTCCATTGGTGTACCGAAGTTTGTTGATAAGTTAGTTTGGAAAAGTTTTTTAAATGGGCTGTTTGGTGAAATGTTATTGATCTCATAAGATTGATTAAGAGAACTGTGATCAGAGAACTCATTTTTTAGTTTGATATGTTTGTGTTCTGAGCTATTTGCCTCAGAAGGAAATTGATCCAATTCATGAGGTGTTTCTGAGCTGATTGATTTAGTTTGATAAAGATCGTTAGATAGTTCTAGCTTATCAAGATCAGAATGATTGTGATGTGTTTGATTAGTATTTTTTGATAATTCTGGCTTATTGGGCTCAGAATGAGTTTGATAAGTTTGATAAAGTTTGTTTGATAACTCTGGCATCTTAGGCTCAGAATCAGTTTGATAAGTTTGATCTTCTGAGGAGGTTGACTCAGACAGACAATTTTTTGATCTGTTTGGATCAGAAAGAACTTTGTGATTAAGATATTCTGAGGGGTTCACCTCAGATAGAAATTGATAATTTTCTGATCTGTTTGGATCAGAAACAAAGTTATGTTTAAGATATTCTAAGGGTTTTACCTCAGATAGAGATTGATACTTTTCTGATCTAGTTGGGCCAGAAACAAAGTTATGATTACGATATTCTGAAGTGGTTGCCTCAGCTGGAAATTGATACTTTTCTAATCCAGTCAGATCAGAAACAAAGCTATGTTTATGATATTCTGAGGGGTTCACCTCAGATAGAGCTTGATAATTTTCTGATCTTTTTGAATCAGAAGCAAACTTACGTTTCAGACATTCTGAGGGGTTTGCCTCAGAACAAGATTGATAGTTAAGATATTCTGAGTTAGTAGCCTCAGATGGATATTGATAATTTTCTGATCTAGATGGATCAGAAGCCACGTTATGATTGTTTGAAGAGTAAAAGATATCACTAGATGCAGTGTGGTTGATTTTCGGAATGTTTACAGCCCTGGCAGGGAATTTTCCTGAAATTACCCAGCCAAGATGTGTATTGTTAAGAGTGGGCAGTTGAAAACCTAATTTGCACACTCCTGGTTTGATAATTTCGCTAGTGATTTCTGCACCTAATAAAACATGCACTTGAGAAGGGATATTAAATTCTTTATCTGCTAGATTTGATTGTATGTGCTGAGGAATTTTTAATGAATTTTTATTCAAGTGAATTTGAGGCAAATGTGAAGTTATTTCCTCAACTACAGCAAAGGTTGTTGTGAAAAACATCGCAGGTTCCTGATTAGATTGAAATGTAAGATCTATAAACTCGTTAATTGCCTTGTTAGATTGACAAATACCTGCGACATTACACTTTTTGAAATAAGATTGAATGTTTAACTGATTTAATAATGATTTAGTTATAAAAGAAATTTGGCTTCCACTGTCCAAAAGTGCTTTAACTATGACTGCATGATTTTGAATTGATTTGAATTGAACTTGAGCTGTAGCTAGCAGTACATAGCTGTGTGTAGCAGTGGAGTTAGCAGATAAAGAATGTTCTAATTGTCAACATGTTTGATTAAAAGTTAATGTTTGATTTGCCCTTTGATTTTGATCCATCTTAGGCGGAGATATTGAACAATTGGATTCAAACTGTGCACTTGTTTGCTGCATTAACGGAGAATCCTGAGTAGCATTTGATAAAGATGATTCGTGTAATAATGAATTATGTCTTTTATTACAATAAGAACAATTTGATCTAGATAAACAGGTTGTGGCCGCATGATTTCGACCTAAACAATTAATGCATAATCTGTTTTGATTGATGTATGTTTGTCTATCGATTATGGACAATGATAAAAATTTAGGGCATGAATTAATCCTATGAGTAGATTCGCTGCACATCGCACAAGTTACTTTTTTACCTGGTGAATTGTTGATAGATTGATTGTTTATGTTTGATTGTTGGCTGTTGTTTGATTGATAGTTTCTGTTAGATTGATGGTTTGTGTTTGATAGTTGATTAGCAGTATGCAAAGACACTTTGGGTAAACTAGACTTTGTTGGTGAAGTCCTACTTTGTTTAAATTTCCTCTCATGATGTGGGCTTCCCGGTTGTACCTCTGTTTGTACCGCTTCCAATACCGTACAACGTCTATTTAAAAAATCAAAAAGTTGAGCTGGGGTACTAAGAGAGTTTGGTGTTGCTTGCTCTTCGAAAGCTTTTCGCGATTGAAAATCTAGTTTAGAAGTTAGTATTTGAGTAATTAAAGCCTCAAAGAGCGTGTCTTGTTGATGACCCAAAGTGAGTAATGATTCATAGATAGATTGTGTATTTGTAATAAATGGTTTCAACGTGCTTAGGGAAGTTTTGGTTATTTCAGGTGCCTTCAACAGTTGCTGAAAATGGTTTGATAAAACTTGTCTGATATTGTTGTATTTTGAATCTAAAAAATTCAATGCAACTGTGAAATTGTCATCTGAAATCTCCAAATTCTCAATCAGTTTGAGAGCTTCCCCACTTAAATGTGATCTCAGATAAAAAAGTTTCTCCGAAGGTGACCCCAGATTAGAATTGTTCGTGATTAAAGCATTGAAAAGATTGATAAAGGATTTGTATTCTAGATTATCCCTGAAAACTTGGGAATTTGAATCTCCGGAAGTTTCAGACGTGAAGCTATAGCTGTAGTCTGAGACTTGGGAGTTGAAGTTACTATAGGAGCAGTTAGTTTAGAAAAAATCGAGTCTAAAGTTGAAAATAACGTGAAATACTTGGTTTCTGTAATTTCTCTGTCATTGTCTTTAGGATCAAGATACTCAATTTCATCTTGAGCTTCACAATATTTGATGAAATATGTTTTTAAAGTTTCCAATTTTGATACTATTTGAATCTTATCAGTGCAATTTACGTTAGCTTTGATCCAATTTTCGACCCTGGTGAATTGTGACTTTGAAATGGATCTGATTTTCTTAAATTCATCGATTGATGCCATATTTAATATTTGTTACTGCTTTAATATCCTGGAGTCAACTTAGGAGTGAAAAACAAAAATGGTTGATAATGTTTTTTTTTTCTTTTGAAAATCGCTCTAAGTTAAAATATCAAAAAAAAATTGGCGATACGGTCCCCTAGAACATTGTATTTCAATTTGCTAAGGAACAAAAAACTTTTTGAAAATTTTAAATAAATTTTTAACAAAAATCTAAGTTCCACAAATGCATAAAAAAAATGTTTGACATGCAAATTCCTAGCAAATTGTGTTTAAATTTAATTATTTGCAATTTTAATTAAAAATGCAATTAAAAGATGTTTTACAAAAAAGAACACTTGTTTAAAAAGCAAAAACAATCTTAATTGTTCCACTTATGTTAGTTTAAAGATTATACATTTAAAATTGTAACATACAAAAATTTGCCAAGTTACTATAGTACATTCTCGATGTTAAAATCACAAAAAAAAGTTGATATAAAAAATGTTTATGATTCTAAACTCACAAAAAAATTGATAAAAAATGTTTATGATTCGAAGAAGGCAAAGTTTATTTGAAGAAACACTAATAGTTTGTTAAAAAATGCTTGTACAGTACCTCAAACGAAAGTTCCGCTTTCCTTGACATCAAAAAGTCGATCCGGCTCGAAGCTGACCATGAATAAAATATGAGGGTTAGTCTCACATTAATTTGATGTTATGTTCTATATTTCCTTCTAGGTTGCTGGTATGCCAAGAAATTGCGGGTAAGGTAACATGTGTGATATTATCAGGTTCTTCCTTGAGGTAATAACCCCTTTGCTCTTCTAATATTTCCTTGGAAAGGTATTTCTTCTTTGAGTTTAAATAAATGAAAACCCTTTAAATTGAATTTTCACTAGATTTTATTGAGAGAAACTGAAAATGTTTAAGTTCGAAATAGTTTTACAAAAAAATGCAGGTTAGATAGTTCGATTCTTGATGTAAGTTCATTTGGTCACGTAAACAGATGAGAACTTGTCACTTAAACCTCACTTTTGCACTTAAAAGTCTTTTACGACGCACTTTATACAGCTATTTACAAAACATTGATGAAAAACACGTTGAAACCATTACTTGTTATATAAGAAAAAATGTTTAAAAGATATACGACCACATGTTAGCCGTTTATGAACGTTTAATTCCACTCGTACGTAATAAAAAACAAAAACCAACAAAATACTACGAGTGGAGATGTGTACAGTGTTAAGATTGGAACGCTACTCTCAGCTGCCGGTGCGCCCACGCTCAAAGAGCCGACAACGAGTTGCCGGGTCATAGTTAACGAACCCAAAAGCCGAAATGAGTATCCGGATCATATCTAACGCAACCCAAGTGACGTCAAGCTGAACCGGCATTTTTCGAATATACAGGTCCGGCATTGGAATTTTATAATGATAATGTTCTGGTTAAATGTTATGAAATTTAACCAATATATATGTATATATATATATATATATATATATACATATATATATATGTATATATAGTTTGAGTTTAGTTCTTGAACCTTAATATATATTTTATGGGATTTTCTTCGGCTTAGGTTCATAAAAAAAATTGATTTGATACTACGACATTTTCATATATATTTCCGACGTTTCGGCAGGAAATCCATGCCTTTTTCAAGAAATAATATTGACTAAAAAAACATTTCATGACAGACATAATACGGTTTAACAGTTAAATTTTTGACTTACCAAGCATGTAAAATACGGTACTAACAAGTAAACGTCACAATTAAAATAATATTAAAAACATAGGACATACCCATTAAGTCACTACATCTAAAATGCATTTTAAATCTAATGTGTTTTTTGATGTTGGTTTATCGTTTAAACAATCAGTTATTTTAACATCATAGGCGTTCTGAGATTGTTTTTTATGTGTTTTTTAAATTAAGTTAAATTATATTTTGTTTAAATTTTTGACTTCTTTTTTATCATTTATTGCGTTGTTTTTTTTATTGGTATAGACTCTAGAAGCTCTCTCTTCTTCTTGTTGGGTTCACTTTTTAGGATCTTGGTTTTCTCAAAATCAAATTTATATTTTTTTTCGTTTTCATGTTTTGTGAGGGCGGTTGAGTTTTTTTTTTTGTCATATTTGTGGTAAACTTATTCTTGAGTTAAGTAGCTGACTGGTTTGTCCAATATAAACTCCATCACAATTCGAGCAGGGAAATTCATATACAACATGCGATCTTTTTTTAGAGAGGTTTTTGTTTTGTTAAACGAGCGATCTAAATAAAGATCGCATGTTAATAGAGGGGTTTTTGTTTTACAAAACAAAACCCCTCTAAAAAAAGGTCGCATGTTGTATATGAAATTCCCTGCTCGAATTGTGATGGAGTTTATATTGGACAAACCAGTCAGCTACTTAACTCAAGAATACGTTCCCACAAATATGACAAAAAAAACTCAACCGCCCTCACAAAACATGAAAACGAAAAAAAAAACATAAATTTGATTTTGAAAAAACCAAGATCCTAAAAAGTGAACCCAACAAGAAGAAGAGAGAGCTTCTAGAGTCTACAAATAAATAAAAATAACAATGCAATAAATGGTAAAAAAGATGTCAAAAATTTAAACAAAATATATTTTAACTTAATTTAAAAAACACATAAAAAAACAATCTCAGAACGTCTATGATGTAAAATAACTGATTGTTTAAACGATAAACCAACATCAATAAACACATTAGATTTAAAATACATTTTACATGTAGTGACTTAGTGGGTATGTCCTACGTTTTTAATATTATTTTAATTGTGACGTCTACTTATTAGTACCGTTTTTTACATGCTTGGTAAGTCAAAAATTTAACTTTTAAACCGTATTATGTCTGTCATGAAATGTTTTTTTAGTCAATATTATTTCTTGAAAAAGGCATGGATTTCCTGCCGAAACGTCGGAAATATATATGAAAATGTCGTAGTATCAAATCAATTTTTTTATGAACCTAGCCAAGATAATCACTATATATATATATATATATATAATATATAATATATATATATATATATATATATACATACATTATTCTTTTTGTTCAAATTTGCCATAAAACGATCTTTATACAATTCAATTTAGAATATAAATGCCTTATATCATATTACATTAAGCTAAGATAAATTTTAACTTCATCCAGATGCATACACTTACTATGAGTACAAGTACCCGTACCATGGACGTATAAATAAAGATCTTTATTTATACGTCCATGACCCGTACTCGTTTATATTGGTGATAGGGATCAGTTCCACAAGTATAAATAAAATACATGTTCCAAAGTAACTGGTACGGGATCAGGTCACCATCCCTATACGCATGTGGCGTATTGAAAAGATGGAAAATCTACGTTTCATTTTAGGTTTGTTTGTACGCTTTGTTATACACAAAGCAAAAGACGCTAAAATGATTGTTTGATCTGACATGGTCGAGAACCGAACAAATACTGCGGCGCAGTACGGTGTGTGGGCGCACCAGATATGCCAACAAATTGAACAACGCCGCTGTCCGATTTTGTCGAACGACACCGTTGGACCGTGAGTGGCCGGCTTTAGACCCAACTACTACAACAACATTTTTTTCAACATGGAGCATTTCAGATTAGAAAAAAGTCTGTAGTCACTGGGGGTCAGATGTTGACTACAGGGTGGGTCCTAAAGCAATTCAACGCCCAATTCATGCATTTTTGCAATCGTTTTCATCGACTTAAGACACGGTGCACTATCTTTCTGAAACAACATTTTTTTCTTGAACAAACAAGGCCTTTTTCTTGCAATTTCAGTCTTCAAAAGTCACAATAAACCAATATAGTATTCAATGTTGTTTGTTTCTCTATTATTCAAATAGGTAATGAGACTAATTTCTTGCGGGTTCCAAAATACAGAAGCCATAACCTTTCCGGCTGTTTATTGTGTCTTTGGTTACTTTGGATGAGTTTTTCCGGGTGCTATTTACTCAGAAGCATGTCGATTTGATTGCAAAGCAAAGTGATATATCCATGTTTTATCCATTAGTATATACCGATGCAAAAACTCTGACTTATTCTAATTAAACATGTCCAAACAGCGCCAATATTCATCAATTCCTTGTTGTATTTCCTCTGGTGTTAGAAAACGTGACACCCATTTAAAAATCAACTTTCTCGTACACAACTGTCTATCTATAATGGTTAAAATGCTATCATTTAAACGCGTAAGAGTGTCACGTATCTTTTATATCTTTACTGTGCGATTTTTAAAAACAATTAACAGCATTTTCTCGATATTTAAGCAATAACTGCGCAATTTGGTCTTCCGTAAAGCTCAGTATCATTGGTCTTCGTACAACTGCATTTGAATTTAGCAAAGCATTGTTTAATTTGTATTTGATGAAGCAGAGTTTTGGTAATACTTTTTGGGCCAGTGCTGAGTTTTTTTTGACCTGTATTTATACTGTTTATTAAGGGCCCTAACCAACTTAAATTAATTTACAAATAAGGAATAGAGAAATAATACTAAATGCTAATACTAAATACTAATAGTGAATATTAATAAATATTAATCTTTTTTTACATCGCTAACCCCGGTGTAGCACCTCGGAGATTTAAGATTCACCTTTCTTTTTTTTTCTTTTTTTAACTGATTGCTGATTTTGGACGGTGTTTTTATTTTTTGCATTTTTCATTAAAAATAACAAAAGTAGCGTCACTTCAGCACTGTAACTTGGTAAATATTAATTTTCTTCTTCAGCTTATTGGTCTTCACCTACTTGAGTATTTGGTAAAAAAAATAATTTCGAATGACAGTATGTTTTTGAAGGTTAGGCCTAATGTCAAATGAAAAAATCATTAAGGTCATGTTATGATTATTCCCTGAGATATTACCCAATAAAGGAAGAAGAAGGAGAAGGTCATGTTATGGTTAGGCCCGGGACTTGACCGACATATACCGGGAATACGTATTGATCGAGGCGCGTAACGAGGCATGAGGATACGTAAATGTGATGTTCGCCGTCTTAAAGAGCGGAACACGAAAAAAAAGATAAAAAGCTAAACACGAAAAAGAACAAGTGTGAAAAGAAAAATTGACGACATCTTTACGTTTGAGAGATGAAAGACGAAAAAGAAGAATTGACGCCATCATTACGTTTGAGAGTTGACTTGACATGACGGTTGACAGTTGACAGGTGACATGACAGTTAACAGCTGTCGGCCGCC
Source organism: Diabrotica balteata (assembly GCA_918026665.1). Lineage (NCBI taxonomy): Eukaryota > Metazoa > Arthropoda > Insecta > Coleoptera > Chrysomelidae > Diabrotica > Diabrotica balteata. Next base: position 2,149 of record CAKJVB030000212.1, on the reverse strand, counting down.
ATCTTATGACGTCACACGTCAAAATTTTCTTACGCAGTCAAAATTTTCCCACTCCCAAGTAGCCCAACCTCTGCTGTCTCCCTGCAATAATCTTAACGGATTGTTAGCCTCGTTGTTTTGACAATCTGTGATTTTACAAATTTTACAACTTATAATCGAGGGTAAAATTGAAGGCAAGAGAGGAATGGGACGCAAGAAAATGTCCTGGCTCCGAAACATAAGGCAATGGACAGGGATTAACGACATACAATCTCTGATACATATTGCAAGAAATAGAGAATTAATGGAAAATGTGATCGCTAACATCCATTAGTGGATTTGCATCGGAAGAAGAAGAAGATTTTACAAATAGAATTAAATTGAATATGGTTTACCGTATTATCTGCCGTAATGCTATTAATAACCTGATTTACCATTATTTGCCGTTTGTGACGTTTCGTGATTAGTCACATTGGTATTTATCGAATTTGAATTATGTTTGTAATTCCGTTTTAAACAATTTGAACATGCGCATGGGCGCTTAACTACATTCCTACCATCAGCCATAGACATAATTTTACTTATACCCGTATTTTTAGCCCCATCATATGAAGGCTCCAAATCCCTCCATATTTTTTCTAAGATATCCAGGAATTCTTAAATTGTCGGGAATACCTTAGATGATCACAATCTTTTCCAAATGTTCCTCCAGAATATAAATCAATAAATTATCTCATAAATCTACCGATTGCATTAACAATTTAAAGATACCTGTGAACAACATCTACAAAATTTATTTATTTAAAGTAAAGACCCACAAGAAAACTAACTTCCTGTAGCTGGCAACCATGTATCACAAAAAATTTATTTAAAATCCTTTATAAAAGGTATATAATTAAAACACCTAATCGGGTTATATCACAAAACGTTTTCGGAATCTATATTCCATCATCAGTGTGTCGTAAAAGTATGTAACCACTTTAATTAAAAAGAACGTAAAGTTTAAAATTTTGATCAAGGTTAATACAAAATGTGGTTAATACTTACTACGTGTACATGTTTTGAGCCACTAAATATTTAGGTAAAACCCGTTAAATGTTATTAATTTAAATTTAGGTTACATTATTCGATCTTATATATTAATATGTTAAAGTTACCAGTGGAATTGATAACATGGCAATATAAGACTCTACATGAGGTTGCTAGTCCTAAGACAAAGTGTCTACGAGGACTTGTTGATAGCAACTGATTGAAATGACAATATTGATGTGTTAAGACCATGGACGTATAAACACAGATGGACTTAGTTATTTACATAAAATTGTGTAGTCAAAATTATTTGAATAGGTCACATTCTCAGCACCTTCAACTGTTGTAACGTTTTGTTTTAAAATTTCTTATTCGCGAGTAGCTGAAAATATTACTCCGTATTTTATACTCTACAGATGCTATCAAACCAAAATAATAATTTATTGGTTAGATTAATATATTTAATTGTAATCAAAATATAAAGTGTGCACATAGTGTGCATTATCATTTAATAATAGCATGTGATAGATATCAGCGTCTCTCCAGTACCGTTTACTCTAGAATTTTAAAGTTCTTTGGCCATATCCATCGAAGTGATCACAAAATGGAGCGGTTGGTGGTCCAAGGAAGGCCTCAGACTCAACGCCAACGCGGAAGATCTCCACAGCGATGGGCGGACATTGCTAAAAAGCTTCTCAATAAACAGTATACTGAGGCAATACATATAACTGATGACCGCAACCAGTGGAGAAATATTATCAATCAAACTGTCCGAGCTGCTGAAGCCCAATTATGAACCACAAATCAATTATTTTATATGTAGAAGCACTACATAGTTGTTTACATTTCTCTGTCTTCTGGATCTACGTCAAACTTCACATGCTGTTCCATGTTTGTTTACTTTTTACAGTAGATGAGGGAAGGAGTTGTTTTTCGATATTTTGGCTGTATTTTGAGTGATATTTGTAAAAAGTCTAATAAAATAAACGAAATATGTAACATAACGATCTCTCATTTCATTTGTAAGTACATACAATTTACATTCTGAATGATGAAAGAACTGGACGTAGAAGCTGGAAAGATAGGCCTTAATATGAATTACAGGAAGACCAAAACTATAACAAATACAGATGAAGACATC
>CAKJVB030000211.1:0-21120 GCA_918026665.1 Diabrotica balteata | reverse complement strand
ATTGACAATTTCAACCACTCCACACTTGTTATGTCAGTTCTCGTACATGTAATGTGGGATGCGTGTTGTTCTGTAACCTGTTTCATCTTGTAAGATGAACATATATCACATTGGTCCTTGCGTGGTTTAAACAATGCTAAATTCATTTCGTCAAATTCTGTGGAGAATTTACAATTTGATAATGGTACCTCCCTGTCTTTTCATTGTTCTTTATAAAGATTATATACTTCAGTTTTCGATTTGAAATTATGTTCCAGGTATAACTTTCCAGTAGACTTGCGGCAATAGTGGCCATCTATTTTAGGCAGCCTGTTCAGAAACTCTCGTAAATTCTGTACTCGCAAAATGTCCTGTTTTGCTTTTGGTGTAGACTCTCTTTTTTCTTTGATCCTTGTTAGCATCATGTCACAACTTTTTAGAAATCCATCTTGTGATGCCGCACTTACCCAGTTCTGTACCATCTTTTTTCCTACTCCTAGTGTGTTAAGAAACATCAATTTGCAGACTTGTAATTTATCGCCTTTTACTGTCGGAAAGTATTCGTAGGTACCACTTCGCCTGGAAGGTCCATCTTCATAAAATCATTTTTCTCCTTGTATGTAACCATATGAGCGAAGAACATCCTTTTTTGTTCCCAGGACATTTCCAAAATTTTAAAAATATTTCTTTTCTTAAGTTTTCTTATATTATTTGGCAAAAGCGAGTCGGCGCGGTAGCGCAAAACTTCGAGACACAGGCTGGCTTCGTTTTACGTTCAGGGCGTAGAATATCATGTTTCACAATGTTTTGTAGCCTTCTATAACCAGTATATTCCCTTCCTAACATTATTGACTGTTTTGTCTTGTTTTTATCCCAGTTCTCCGGATTGGAGATTTCAGATTTCCTGCTTTATATCGAGAACTGTATGAAACGGATTGGAATTCTCTGGATACTTCTAGTGACGTTAATGAAACTTTAAATAACTTTTATGATAAGATTTTTTCTGTGTTTAATAAGTATATTCCAGTTTATAAAAACTTTAGCCATAAATACCCCCCTGGTTCGATGCTGATATTATTCACAACATCAAATTAAAAGCAAAGTTTAGAAAAAAGTTTAAACGATTCAAAAATTGTTGTGATTTGCTTGAGTTTCAACGGTTAAGACACCTTGTCAAATCAAAAATTAGTTTGGCATACAATGTATATGTCAAAAATATCCAAATTGCTTTATCCATCAACCCCAAGAAGTTTTGGTCTTATGTAAATTCAAAATATAATAGTTCAAGAATTCCTGGTGTGATGAAATATAATAACATTACTACCTCCGACCCACAAAATATTGTGAATATGTTTGCAGAATTTTTCAAGAGTGTTTTTCTGTCATCAGATATTAATTTCAAGGCTAACTCTACCTCAGTTAACGCAGATAACTTAAATTTTTTATCCTATTTTAGAGTCTGAGATAATTTTTGCGAGTAAGAAATTGAAAGACAAAATGACGTGTGGACCTGATAATATTCCATCCTTTTTGGTTAAGGATTGTATAGGTGCCTTAACTGTGCCACTTTTAAAAATTTTTAGTTTATGTCTTCTTGACAAGGAATATCCGAGTCTCTGGAAGGAGTCAAAAGTGTGCCCAATATTTAAAACTGGTGAAAAGGGTCAGGTAGAAAACTACAGACCAATTTCCATTATTTGCAATCTATCGAAAGTTTTTGAAATAGTTTTGTATAATCGTATTTATTCACGCACTCGTAATCAGCTGTCTCAATATCAACATGGTTTTTGTCTCCAATCGGTCCACTGTGACAAACTTATTAATGGTCACACAATATATCTCAGCAGCCTAGATAATAGAAGTCAAATTGACGTCATATATACCGACTTTACGAAGGCATTCGACAGAATTCACCACGGCGTATTACTTTCTAAATTGTGTCTCTTTCATCTTTCTGAGGATGCCGTGACTTTTATGAGATCTTACTTGTCAAATAGAACGCAGTTTGTTGCTTATAATGGTTACAAATCGGAAAAGTACCTAGCTTCTTCAGGGGTTCCACAAGGTTCTTCTAGGTCCATTATTGTTCTTGTTTGAAATTTTTAAAATTTTTGTCTTTCAAAATTAACGGCATATATCCCAGGAGGGGCATCAGCAATAGCGAGTTGTGTAGCGGTTTGGACGTAGTATCATTAGAATTTAGACGAATTAATGCCTCCTAATATTCCTGTACAAGCTACTACATAATCTCATTGACTGCCCTGATATTCTTCGACAAATAAATTTTAACGTTCCATCTTATCCAGTGAGAAATTCGATTACGTTCAGAAATACACATAGCCCAGTCTGGTTATACAAAAATCATCGATTTCACGGCAAAATGTTTCGCAGATATTTGAAGCTTTTAAGACATAGGTGGGGGTTACTAGATGACGAATAGATAAAAAGATACTCCTAGTTTTGCGTTGCGTTTTTTTTTAAACAACAATTTATGGTCAAAATTTGATTTTTTATCTATAAGTTTTTTCCTTATAATTTAAATAAACAATATTTATACCATTTTTTTATATCAAGAATATCTTTATTTTCCCGTTTTTTTCAATTAAAATTGATTTATAATTTGCGGAGATATTTGTCAGAAAGCAGTTTTTTTGCACTAATTTATAAATTTAATTATTTTTTTTATTAACAAAATAAAATGTTATTAATACATTTTAACATGGAGGAATTACCGTCCTTTAAATTTGTGCGAAATTTCACCCCGATCGGTCAAATAGTTTAAAAGTTATTCAATTTGTTTATCCCTGGGACTAATTATTTAAACCATTGAGCTTGCCCTATGAATGACACTAGACACATTTAACAAATTTCATAGGATTCTTTAAGACTTATACTATTTCAGAAGTTAAATGCATATTGAGTTTTCATCGAAATTATTTACAAAATAAACGTTTGAAAAAGGGGTATGTTTTTTACTTATAAACAATTGTAATAACTTCTTTATTTTTCAAGCTACATACTTGTACGTACAACCATTGTGTAGCTGGTAAAAAAAAACATTTAACAAAAAAAATTAACCTTCTATGAACAATAGGAACGAAGTTAGCGACAATTTTTTTGTTAATTATATCTCCGTTGTTTATAAACATTAAGAAGTAAAATTTGCACAAATATTGAATGAAAATCTAAATTAATATTGAAATTTTATAGCTATAAAATTCATTCAATTTTTCGAAATTTAAAGCCTTTTGAAATAAAGTTACTTTCGAAAGATCTACATAGGAAAGTGGAGGGGAACTGTCTTAGCACATCGCTGCAAAATTTCGTCAGTCTCAGTGTGGTGGCTTTAGAAAGCAATATACTTATTTAGCAATAATTTTGAGTAAATTATTTTGTGTGTGTTTTTGCTTAACAAAAAAGTTTTAACTAAACGTATTAATTACTTTTTGATTGAAAATTGTAAGTAATATTTAAAACTATTGAATGAATAATTAATTATTTTCACTTGTATAATTAGTGAAAAATATTATTTATTATAGATTATTTTAAAATAAACAGCAGACTGTGGCAATAACTTATTCCAGCAGTAGTAGTATCATAGTAAGTATTTTCCTTTTGTAAGTTTTGTTTTATAAATGGCTAAATTATTGTTATGCAAGTTAAACGTTTGTTTTGAAACTATTTTTATTGCTTTTACTTTATTGTTTATAATCATAATTAAATTTCAACTTAATAAAATAAAAAGTCCTTACAGATTTTAGCAATACGGTTATGCTTATTTTAACTTTATATATTTTTAAAATAGTCGTTGTATATAAGCTTGCAATATTGTGATCTTTCATTAATATTAAAAAAATCTTTTTTTGATTTATTTTAGACAAGTGAAACATATTTCCATTAAAAGGAGCAGATCATTTTTTTACTCTTTCTGTACTCTTTACGAGGAAATTCTTTAAAATTTTTGATTACATTGTACATTAATCTTTCAGTAATATTTATCTTATTTTTTAACTTAAAGTATTATATAATTTTTAAGAATTAAATCTTTTAGCGAAAAGCCGCTATCGCTGTATGTATTAAATGGCCAACTATATGGCCTAGGAGACAAATTCGTTAAACTTCCGTGCTCGAATTGGTATCACTAAAGTGTTATGATCATTTCGGCCTATCCCAGCCATCGTCAGACACTTGGGCTGATACAAATTCAAACTCGGAAAGTAAAACGAATGTCTCCCAATCTTCACTACCGTGTAGTTAGCTTATAAAGGCGCCCTCTATTTTGAAGGCCGTGAACGAAACGATATGAATAATCGTTTTCTGTATCCTTTATGCTATGCGAAATGTGTAAGAATTAAATCTTTTAGCGAAAAGCCGCTATCGCTGTATGTATTAAATGGCCAACTATATGGCCTAGGAGACAAATTCGTTAAACTTCCCGTGCTCGAATTGGTATCACTAAAGTGTTATGATCATTTCGGCCTATCCAGCCATCGTCAGACACTTGGGCTGATACAAATTCAAACTCGGAAAGTAAAACGAATGTCTCCCAATCTTCACTACCGTGTAGTTAGCTTATAAAGGCGCCCTCTATTTTGAAGGGTGAACGAAACGATATGAATAATCGTTTTCTGTATCCTTTATGCTATGCGAAATGTGTAAGAATTAAATCTTTTAGCGAAAAGCCGCTATCGCTGTATGTATTAAATGGCCAACTATATGGCCTAGGAGACAAATTCGTTAAACTTCCGTGCTCGAATTGGTATCACTAAAGTGTTATGATCATTTCGGCCTATCCCAGCCATCGTCAGACACTTGGGCTGATACAAATTCAAACTCGGAAAGTAAAAACGAATGTCTCCCAATCTTCACTACCGTGTAGTTAGCTTATAAAGGCGCCCTCTATTTTGAAGGCCGTGAACGAAACGATATGAATAATCGTTTTCTGTATCCTTTATGCTATGCGAAATGTGTAAGAATTAAATCTTTTAGCGAAAAGCCGCTATCGCTGTATGTATTAAATGGCCAACTATATGGCCTAGGAGACAAATTCGTTAAACTTCCCGTGCTCGAATTGGTATCACAAAGTGTTATGATCATTTCGGCCTATCCCAGCCATCGTCAGACACTTGGGCTGATACAAATTTTCGGAAAGTAAAACGAATGTCTCCCAATTTCACTACCGTGTAGTTACTTATAAAGCGCCCTCTATTTTGAAGGCCGTCGAAACGATATGAATAATCGTTTTCTGTAACTTTATGCTAGCGAAGATTGGGAGACATTTTTACTTTCCGAGTTTGAATTTGTATCAGCCCAAGTGTCTGACGATGGCTGGGATAGGCCGAAATGATCATAACACTTTAGTGATACCAATTCGAGCACGGGAAGTTTAACGAATTTGTCTCCTAGGCCATATAGTTGGCCATTTAATACATACAGCGATAGCGGCTTTTCGCTAAAAGATTTAATTCTTACACATTTCGCATAGCATAAAGGATACAGAAAACGATTATTCATATCGTTTCGTTCACGGCCTTCAAAATAGAGGGCGCCTTTATAAGCTAACTACACGGTAGTGAAGATTGGGAGACATTCGTTTTACTTTCCGAGTTTGAATTTGTATCAGCCCAAGTGTCTGACGATGGCTGGGATAGGCCGAAATGATCATAACACTTTAGTGATACCAATTCGAGCACGGGAAGTTTAACGAATTTGTCTCCTAGGCCATATAGTTGGCCATTTAATACATACAGCGATAGCGGCTTTTCGCTAAAAGATTTAATTCTTACACATTTCGCATAGCATAAAGGATACAGAAAACGATTATTCATATCGTTTCGTTCACGGCCTTCAAAATAGAGGGCGCCTTTATAAGCTAACTACACGGTAGTGAAGATTGGGAGACATTCGTTTTACTTTCCGAGTTTGAATTTGTATCAGCCCAAGTGTCTGACGATGGCTGGGATAGGCCGAAATGATCATAACACTTTAGTGATACCAATTCGAGCACGGGAAGTTTAACGAATTTGTCTCCTAGGCCATATAGTTGGCCATTTAATACATACAGCGATAGCGGCTTTTCGCTAAAAGATTTAATTCTTACACATTTCGCATAGCATAAAGGATACAGAAAACCATTATTCATATCGTTTCGTTCACGGCCTTCAAAATAGAGGGCGCCTTTATAAGCTAACTACACGGTAGTGAAGATTGGGAGACATTCGTTTTACTTTCCGAGTTTGAATTTGTATCAGCCCAAGTGTCTGACGATGGCTGGGATAGGCCGAAATGATCATAACACTTTAGTGATACCAATTCGAGCACGGGAAGTTTAACGAATTTGTCTCCTAGGCCATATAGTTGGCCATTTAATACATACAGCGATAGCGGCTTTTCGCTAAAAGATTTAATTCTTACACATTTCGCATAGCATAAAGGATACAGAAAACGATTATTCATATCGTTTCGTTCACGGCCTTCAAAATAGAGGGCGCCTTTATAAGCTAACTACACGGTAGTGAAGATTGGGAGACATTCGTTTTACTTTCCGAGTTTGAATTTGTATCAGCCCAAGTGTCTGACGATGGCTGGGATAGGCCGAAATGATCATAACACTTTAGTGATACCAATTCGAGCACGGAAGTTTAACGAATTTGTCTCCTAGGCCATATAGTTGGCCATTTAATACATACAGCGATAGCGGCTTTTCGCTAAAAGATTTAATTCTTACACATTTCGCATAGCATAAAGGATACAGAAAACGATTATTCATATCGTTTCGTTCACGGCCTTCAAAATAGAGGGCGCCTTTATAAGCTAACTACACGGTAGTGAAGATTGGGAGACATTCGTTTTACTTTCCGAGTTTGAATTTGTATCAGCCCAAGTGTCTGACGATGGCTGGGATAGGCCGAAATGATCATAACACTTTAGTGATACCAATTCGAGCACGGGAAGTTTAACGAATTTGTCTCCTAGGCCATATAGTTGGCCATTTAATACATACAGCGATAGCGGCTTTTCGCTAAAAGATTTAATTCTTACACATTTCGCATAGCATAAAGGATACAGAAAACGATTATTCATATCGTTTCGTTCACGGCCTTCAAAATAGAGGGCGCCTTTATAAGCTAACTACACGGTAGTGAAGATTGGGAGACATTCGTTTTACTTTCCGAGTTTGAATTTGTATCAGCCCAAGTGTCTGACGATGGCTGGGATAGGCCGAAATGATCATAACACTTTAGTGATACCAATTCGAGCACGGGAAGTTTAACGAATTTGTCTCCTAGGCCATATAGTTGGCCATTTTATATAATTTTTGTTTACTTTTAATATTATATTATTTATTTCTGGTAAACCAGAAAACATAAAAAATAACTGGTGAATATGAAACAAATTGAGCACGTGTAAACTAAATTTTTTGGAGTTTTTTTCAAAAGATGGAACCTTTTAAAGTCTTACAAAGTTACAAATTAAAAAACGTGTAGAACAACTCTACTATTACATATACGTGTAGTATTTGCATATATTTTTTACTCTTAACATAATATATACTATATACCATTGAACGTTCTTTCGATTTATATAAATTTATCAACTTTATCGTTTTATTAGATATTTATTTACATTTTAGTGGCACAGTGAACTAGAAGTGCTTACTGCGATATATTTCACTGCAGTTTAAAGCAGCTTACTAGGATGGCTGAGATATACCTAGGTGGTTAAGTAGTTTCTTTACGTTAAATACTCGAAAAATGTGTTATTTAGTTAGTACCTATGAATTATTAATATTTCATTTAACTTTAGTATTGTATTTTGTCCTATAAATGGATTCTGAGCTGGGTGATGAGAGTCTTCATATACCAAAGGTGAGTCATCATGCTTCACTTCACAACTGAAATGCGATAAGACCAAATCTAGCAGTCTACCCAAATGATTAACAACATTGTTAAATTGTCTAAGGCCAGTAGAGCCCGCAAAACTTAAAACTACAGAAGTTTTGAAATCAGACATATCATTATCTGTAAACCTTGAAACATTAAAATCGCCTAGTACTATACAGTCATTATTTAAGTAATCAAGTTGTCCTAAGCAATCGAGAAAATATTCAAAGTCTACCAAACTTAATCTATCAGGTAAATAAACAACAACTATATAAAAATATTTGTAACCAATCCGGCACTTGACAATAATAAGATCAATTAGTGGAAATTGTGCGTCAAGAGCCGTAATGTCCAATATTTCAGATGTTATGAAATCTTTTAACGCGAGCACTACACCACCACCCACACACTACACCACACTACACACCACTTTGTCCACCTCATGAAATTTTCGGTCTTTTCTGTATACGACATAATTATTCGGAAAGAGTTCCATACTCGAAACATCACTGCGTAACCACGTTTCACTTAATGCTATGATGTCGAATTCACAATCACTAACGTTTGCATTAAATAATGAAATTTTGCTATTAAGGCCGCGTACATTATGGTAATAACATGTAATTTCAACGTGTTGTGATTTACTTGATCTGGAACTGCTGGACACATTTAGTTTAAAGAGCTCTCAGTTTTACTGACTATGGTAGGTCTACCCTTTACATACTTAATGATCAGATTTTGTTCTCCATTGTCTGTTCGACATATCGAACACAGTATTAATTAAATCTTGTCCAAGTACTTTCGATCACTAGATCATCCTCAGGGGCATCTGAAATAAGCCAAGAAACGTTTAGTTTGCATAAGGGGTAAAACGTCACATGTATTTGTCATTACAGTCACTACTGAATTATCGTTCCATCTTGTCACCAAAACTTCTAAATTGGAATCGAATGCACAAGTATATGAACCTCTTTCCTTTTTTTCATAATTTTGTTTTCTTCTAGAGGACACTTAGCAATGCGATTTTCCCTTACTGTTCCTGTTGCAAAGAATACTTTTTCTTTCAATAGTCCAAAAAAGGCATATGACGTAAAGAAGTTGTCGAAAAAAACCTTATGTTGCTGTGGGTTTTTAACTATCGAAAGTAAATTCAAAATAACTGCCGTTCCTAAGCTAAAACTATTGTCTGTTTTCTCAGTTTTTTCGCCATATGGAATAAATTTGAACAAATAACCAGTATCAGAACATAAACACTATAGTTTAAAACCAAATCTAACAGGTTTTCCACGGATGAACATTTTGCACGAATGTCGCCCGAAATATGGAACCATTTCCTCGTCAATGGAAAGATTTGTTGCAAAGACTCCAAATCGTGCAAACTTTCGGTTAATTATTTCAAAAATTGGTGACAATTTTGCAAATTTATCATTTCTATTCAGTAAGCTGTTATCTGACAAATGTATGTTCTGTTTGATTGAACGAAATCTATGTCGGCTCATGCTTTCTCTTACAATGTGCACTTCTTTATCCTCATCCTTCGACCAATACATATCAACTTGAGGCAGAGTGTGATAACCAGATAATATACATATGCCAATAATTTGTTTAAATCTGTATCATTCATTTTAAAAGCGTGACGGTTATTCTGCGATGCATAAATATTTGTAAAATATCGAATGCTCTCACTTCTTTTTCAAAAAAGAGTAAAAAAACTTCAACAGGTGACTTGCCTTCATGGTTAGCTTTTATATTTTCTAAATATGGATCAGACTGATGTTGAATTACTGCCGAGTACGAAGGAGTATCTGTTTTTACCCAAGGGCCACATTTGGATTTATTATTTTTGCCTGGTTCTTTCTTTGGACGTTTTGATCTGTGATTCAGAGGAATATCATCATCAGAATCGTCAGAATTCCCATTCACTTGTATTTAATATGTACCTGCAATATCTGTTTTTATTCCTTCTTCACCAATAATATTATCATCAATGTCTTCTACATCGGAAATTTCGTCTGTTTCCGGCGGCACATAGACCACATCAAGTGAGTCAGCATTTTCACAGTCTGTCTTCTTTTAACAAAGCCATTAACTCTTTAGTAGTTAGTGCCCTCTTCATGTCATATTTCGAGAATTTACTAAAATAAACAAAAAATGCACTACTATATACACGCATTCATATGATAATAATTTAGCTTACCTCATTTCAACTTACATGGAATATAAAACAAATAAACAAAAGGAAACTTTCAAACTGATTTAAGTCAAGAAAAAAGCAAATATAACGTTTGCAGCACACAGCAATTTTATAAATAGTAAATGAAGTGTATTGACTATTGACGAGATCGTAATTTCAGATTGTTTAGTCTACGAAAAAAATATAATATGGTTTCGGCCAAAGGTGCGTGTCCAATATCAAATCTTCAGAATTCATATCCGAAATTGGACAGTATAAATTTATCACCCAGTAGACCGAATGAATTTATTTGTTATTTAATACACACACGTAGTTAATTAGGTTACATACGGATTTGGTCAATTATCAACAATATAATTTGGACATCAGTCAAAAGTGCTGACAAAGTTAAACAATTTACATAAATTAGACACACATATCACGCGAGGTCCGCGAATATATTGACCCAATTAAAACTTATATAAAACTAATATCTCTTGCCTAGAGAAGCATTCAATCAATATTCACTCAACAAACTTGATAGTCTTCAGCGATCAACTGCAACAGTCTCTACTCAAAGTAATCCCGGGTCAACACCCATAGTGTACGTTTCATCAACAAACTCTGCTACTATTATTTGGTGTTTCCATTACACCTGAACGAACATCTCCACTGAGCCAACGAAGGGGAATTTGTTCATGGTCCTATCGAGAAACAGAATACTTCAAGGAAGTTTGAGGGAGCCTATACAGTCCACGCCAGCAACACCCTCAGTAGCAGAGAGAGACCACTGGACCCGGAGAACGAGAGCAGTACCAAAGCCGAGAGCCATACTAGAGCCGCAGAGCAGCCAAAGGACAAGACCGATTGCAGAACTCACCAGAAGCGAGCGATCCTCAAAGTCTAAGAACACAAAAAACCATAAGTTTTTGAATAATTACAAAATCTTCCAACTTTTACAATCTTACAATTTAACAAGTTTTTTTTTATTACAATTTAACAATTTAGAACAACAATCTCCACTCTATCAATCATATAATAATGTACTTTAGAATGTATACCATTTAAATAATACAGAGAATTGATAAAACAAAAATAAACGTCATTCATAGCGAAAATTTACTAAACAGTAATTTTTTATGACAATTTAAACAAAAGAAACGTTCATACATATAGCTTGCTTTTAATTTCAATTAAATACTTTATTTCGAAAAATTAAAATAATTACGTAGCAAATAATTTCATTTATTTTGATAACAATTTATATATATATATATTATATATATATATATATATATATTATATATATATATATATATATATATATTGTAACGGGTAGCTCTTTCAGGACGACAGACTCAGTAAAACACAGGTTAAAATAAAAATATGTCTATTGATCTAATATATGTACAATATAAATGAAAATAAAATAAATTCTGTGCCGTATAAAAATAAACGTAGAAATTAACTCTGCGCTCCGTCTGGATCCCGCGATGAATGAATCCCCGGCGGACGTCTATAAAAGAAAGAAAGAAAATAATTATTAATAACAAATAAAATAGGTGTAGTCAATCGCACTCAGACGTATACTCGCTTCCGCTTCAAACCAGCGGGAGCTGCGAACACACTCGTCAACTACACAATCGCTTATGCAGGTCCGCGATAAAGTTCAAGACACGATATCGGTAGACTCTGCTTAATTATGGACGGAGCATGAACTTCAAAGCAGAACTACCTCCGTCCGGTGGGCTCGCCAGTTCAGGACACTGGCGAAGAGAGGAGCCTAAGGCGCTAAGCCAAAGACTGAATAAATGCCGCTATTCATATGCCTTAAGTAGTTGCTCTGAACCCCACTCACATCGTGCTAAGGAGGTGGAAGCGCCAACGCTGACACTCCTACGGTTCAAGCTGTTGAACGGTGATGACATCGTTACACCCCCTTCTCTTTGGAGAAAAAAAAAGTAGCATACCTTTTTTTTGTATATGGCGTCTACAGCCTTGTAATGCCATTTATCCCTCTTGGAATCTTTATTACGATCTTCTTCCCGTTGTTGCAGTACAATCTGTATCTTTTGGTCCCCCTCTCTATTAGGTGTTGTGGGACGATCTCTACAAGATCGGCGTGTCTCCCGGGTTCTGGTTCGCCTGGAGTGGATGCCGACTGTGCTTCAGGTCCGGTTATCGTATCGGGTACGCTTTTCTTCTTCGGTGGTGTTGGTGGCGTCCCAAACAGTTCGTGGAATCTTTTCAACATTCTCTCTGCGTCTTTTCCTGGTGTCACGGGCAGTTCGGGTCTCTCTGGCGTTCCCAGAGGGGTCATCTGTTCTGGTATCTCTAGTATGTCTTCCATGTTAGATGTGGATGAACTGAATTTTGCTTGCTAGTACCGCTCTTTAAATACCGTTTGGTTGTGGTGGGGATTCGATTTGTGTAATGACATTTTCCCCCACCCAAGGTTTTAAATCTTTTACGTGTGCCGTTATCTGCTTGCGGGTATTTCTATCGGCCAATTTCAGTTTTACTATTACCGGTGATATTACTGACGTTACTACGTATGGCCCTGAGTACTTCGGCGCTAGTTTGCTGGTGAAACCTGCACTCGCCGACGATAGATGGTGTTCCTTTTTCATGACTCGATCTCCTGGATGTGGTCGCCAGTCTCTTCGTCTTAGATCGTAATGTTTCTTTTGGTCCTCGAAAGCGTGTTCCATGTGCACTTTCGCCAGTTCTCTTAACGCTTCTAACTTGTTCAAGTTTTCTGCATACCCCTGTATATCTTGTCCACTTGTCGCCTCTGTTGTGTCTAATTCTCTTCCGAAATTAAGCAGCGCTGGTGAAAACCCTGTTGAATCGTGTCTTGACGAATTTACGGCGTAGCAGAATTCTGGTATGAATTTGTCCCAGTCTTTATGGTTATCTTCTACGTATGTGGCTATCATCGTTTTCAGTACTTTGTTCATTCGTTCTACTGGATTGCCTTGAGGTGAGTACGGCGGTGTTAGAATGTGATTTATGTTATAGGACTTTAGGAACGCCTTAAAATTGCTGCTTGTGAACTGCGCGCCGTTGTCCGAAATGATTTTCGTCGGGATGCCGAACTGCATAATTACCTTCGATCGTAAAGTGTCGATGATGGAGTTCGTAGATGCTGCTCTTATTGGCTGGGCAACGACCCATTTGGTAAACCGGTCTTGCGCGACTATTAAGAAAATGTTTCCTTTTGCAGATCTTGGGAATGGTCCCATTAAATCAACTGAGACAGTATGCCAAGGCTTTTCTACAGTGGACGGTTGCATTTTCCCGGCTGGTTGCATTTGAGACGGTTTATATTGGAGGCACTTCGTACAAGCTCTAACGTAGTCTGCGATTTGTTTAAACATCTTAGGCCAATAGTACTTTTGCGCTATTCGGCAAATTGTTTTTGCAATTCCTAAATGGCCTGCTGTGGTCGAGTCATGATTTTCCTCCAAAATATCTTTCCTTTTATATCTTGGTACGCATAACTTCCATGGGTTATTAAACTCTGGGTCGGCTAAATTACGGCTGCTCCAAATGTGTTTATATAACTTCCCGTTTGTTATTTGTAGATCCGGGAAATCGTCTGGGTTCTGGAGTACATTTCTATATAAATTATCGTACCAACTGCATGATTCCAATTCTGATGCTAATAATTCCAACTCTGGTTCTTCGCTCTGGTTTTCCTGTGGTTGTCGTGACAAAGCATCTGCTACCTTGTTGAGGACTCCCTTTCTATATATTACCTCAAAATCGTACTGTTGCAGTTCTAAACTCCACCTGGCTAATCGACCTGACGGGTTTTTAAGGTTCTTCAGCCATTTGAGGGACTGATGGTCTGATATGACCTTAAAATTGTATCCTTCTATATATGGCCTCATTTGCTTTATCCCGTATACGATGGATAGACATTCTTTTTCCGTTGTGGAATATTTTGTCTCGGCCGGTGTGAGGGTTCGACTAGCATATGCGATTACTTTATCCTGGCCGTCGTACTTCTGTGTTAGTGCGACTCCAAGTCCGCAGTTCGACGCATCTGTTTGCAGGTAAAATGTTTTTGAAAAATCGGGGCATGCTAATACTGGGGCTGATGTAAGTTTTGATTTTAGCTCTTCAAACGCGTTTTCTTGCTTATCGGTCCATTTCCATCTTATCTTCTTCTTCAGAAGCATGTTTAGCGGTCCTGCTATTGTCGAATAGTTCTCTATGAATCGGCGGTACCATGATGTTATTCCTAGAAACCGGCGGAGTTGACGCACATTTCTCGGTGCTGTAAGTCCGGTTATAGCGTTGGTTTTTTCCGGGTCAGTTTTTATTCCTTCTGCTCCAACCACATGTCCTAAGTATCTGAGTTCTGACTGGCAAAACGTGCATTTCTCAAAGTTCAGCTGTAACTTGGCTTCTTTCAGTCTTCGGAAGACTTCCTGTAGGTGATTTAAATGCTCTTGGAGCGTTTTAGATATTACTACGATATCATCCAAGTAGGCAAACGCGAATTCCATATCAGGAGGTATTACCTTATCCAGTAGGCGTTGGAAAGTGGCTCCTGCGGAATGCAGTCCAAATGGGGTGGTTTTGAACTGAAAATGGCCTTTTCCGGGTACGCTGAATGCTGTCACTGGGCGGCTAGTTTCTTCTAGGGGTATTTGAAAATATCCCTGTTTCAAATCGAGGGTTGATATAAAATTTGCTTCCTTAAGTCTATCCAGAATTTCCGATATTCTGGGTAACGGATATGCGTCCTTATCTGATAGTTCGTTGACTTTTCTAAAGTCAATGCAAAACCTGTACGAGTTATCTTTTTTTCTAACTAGTACAATCGGTGAACTCCAACCACTTGTGGAGGGTTCGATGGTTCCTTCTTTTAACATCTTGTCTACTTCTTGGTTGATGATCTGCAGCATTGCGGGATTGTGTCGTCTATAAGGCTGTTTGACTGGATCGCATTTTGTCTTCAATTTTATTTCGTGTTCTATTAAGTTAGTGGGTCCTGTTATGTTCTCAAACTCCCTTAGTTCTTTTCTTAGAAACCTTTCTAGCTCTGTATTTTTGGTGGAGTCTTTTAAAGTATTACATGCCTCTTCTTGATGTTGTACGAATTGTTTGGTCGTATGTTTATCGAATTTAAGTTCGATAGAATGGTTCCTAAGGAATTCCACTCCTAGTAAGGCATCTTCCGTCAACCCTGGCATTACTATGAATGTTTGTCGGGTTTGTAACCTATCGATCTCGCATTCAATCGTCAACTTCTGGTTAAGCTCCATTGACGCTCCATTTGCTAGTCTTGTTCTCCCGCTGTAGCTATCTAGAGAGTCTTTGTATGTCTTAGCTATTCTATCCCCGACGTAATTTTTAGTGGTTCCTGTGTCGATGAGCGCTCTGTATGTTCTTTGCCCTATTTTCAGCGATGCGAACAGCCGAATGTCATTGCTTGCTGGCTGTGTAACGGCGAAAACGAATGGAGTCGAATCTTGCTTTACAGACTGGGACGACTCCTTGTTTCTCCAGTCTGTAATTCGTTTCCCTGACGCCTAAAACAGCAGTCGCTACTGTAAACCCCTTCTCTGCCGCAACGCGAACAAAACTTTTTCCACGGGTTTTTGCAGTTTTTACGGATGTGACCTGGCATCTTGCATCTAAAGCATGTCGTTTTGGCATCGTACTCTGCTTGGTCCGTGCGTCTCCAGTTTCCACGGCAACTCTGATTTGATCGGGTCTTTTCGTCTTCTAAAGCTTCGTATTCTTGAGCTAAATCTTGTAATTCGGCTAAGTTTTCAAAATCTCGGCGGCGAGCATAAAGCTTATATTCTGGTAACAGATTTTTGTATATCCTTTCGAGTTCTTGGTTTCTGGAAAACGATCCTTCTCGTCTGATTAGTGTTTGAATCTCCGTGATATATCTATCTACCGGCTCATTTTGTCTCTGTTTTCTGTTTCGGATTTGCTCCTCTAGTTGCAGCAAATATCCTCTGGGATAGAAAGCTTTTTTAAAATCTTCGCTGAAATCTGCCCATGACTTCCAATTTTTGTTATTGTTTCTGTACCATAACAAAGCGTGGTCTCCTAATAACTCTGGTAATGCTCTTAATAGATCTTGTTTATCGATCTCGTAGGCCAAGCTTAATTCGTCTATCCTCTCTAAGAATCCTATTGCATCCGAATGTTTCTTGTCGAAGTGTGTGTTCCACCTTCGTACTTGATTTAGCAATTCTGATTGCCCCATTTGTTTCGCTATTGTTAATTCTTGTAATTGTCTTCGGATGCCCGAAATTTCCTGGGCCAGTGTGTCGGATTCTGTTCCCTTGGAAGTTTTTTCTTTTTGCATTGCTCCTGTCGCTTCCTCGCGATTTTTAAAATATATCCTGAGTCGTACTCTCAATTCGTCGACGGTTCCCTTGGAATCTAAGCCGAATTTTTCGGCCTCGCTCTGCAATTCCTCTTTGCAAAGTCGGTTTATCCAGGATGTACCTGTTACTGAGTCTGTGTCCTTATCTGTCGGCATGTTACTAATTTTTTTTTTAGTAACTTTCCAATCCTCAATTTTTCTCGGGCGCCAATTTGTAACGGGTAGCTCTTTCAGGACGACAGACTCAGTAAAACACAGGTTAAAATAAAAATATGTCTATTGATCTAATATATGTACAATATAAATGAAAATAAAATAAATTCTGTGCCGTATAAAAATAAACGTAGAAATTAACTCTGCGCTCCGTCTGGATCCCGCGATGAATGAATCCCCGGCGGACGTCTATAAAAGAAAGAAAGAAAATAATTATTAATAACAAATAAAATAGGTGTAGTCAATCGCACTCAGACGTATACTCGCTTCCGCTTCAAACCAGCGGGAGCTGCGAACACACTCGTCAACTACACAATCGCTTATGCAGGTCCGCGATAAAGTTCAAGACACGATATCGGTAGACTCTGCTTAATTATGGACGGAGCATGAACTTCAAAGCAGAACTACCTCCGTCCGGGTGGGCTCGCCAGTTCAGGACACTGGCGAAGAGAGGAGCCTAAGGCGCTAAGCCAAAGACTGAATAAATGCCGCTATTCATATGCCTTAAGTAGTTGCTCTGAACCCCACTCACATCGTGCTAAGGAGGTGGAAGCGCCAACGCTGACACTCCTACGGTTCAAGCTGTTGAACGGTGATGACATCGTTACAATATATATATATATATATATATATATATATATATATATATATATATATATATATATATATATATATATATATATATATATATATATATATATATACAGCAGGCAGGGTCAAACTCATATTTCGCTAAATTGCACATTCCAATAGAAAAGAAAGTGTAATAGTACGGTTATATTTAATAAATAACGTACATTTCGTATTGTCTAATATATTTACCGCTGAAGGTAAAAATTTATAAAAATAATCATGGAAAGTGTATACGCTAAGCAAGCGGAGATAGGAGCGGAAATAGCGAAACTCGTTTCAAATACTAAAAAGGATTCCCAATCCCGGAAAAATCAACAATACATCCGGGATAGACAGGAAAAATTAGAAGAATATTGTGCAAAATTTTTGAATAACCACGAAAAGCTGCTTATAACGAAAGAAAAATATTTTGAAACAAAATACTATGATCAGGTATTTAAGACATACATTGAGGGGAAAACCCTGTTGGAAGAATATGGAAGGGTGCTGAAAAGAGGAAAATCACCGAAAATAAAGGAGATACAGATAAGAAAACAAAGAATCGAGGAATTATTACGGCCAGAAAATGAACAAGACTTGCAGGAGGATGAAGAATTGCAGTCAGAGTTAAGAGAATACATGGAAAAGGTGAATACACTAATAATTGAACCAGCAGTAAATGAGGAACTAGACGCTACAGATAATGGAGAAGTAGAGAGAATAAATCATCTAAAGAAGAAAGTCAGGGAAGCTTTGAAGAAAATAAGGAATGCAACGGCCAGAAAGCACACAGAGGAGGGACGGTGTGACATTACTGCAGGTAAAAATCCCTGTGTATGAAGGCAGATATGAAACGTGGAGAACCTTCCACGATTTGTTTACTAAAGTAATACATGAAAACGACCAGTTATCAAACGCAGAAAAAATGCAGCGCCTAAAAACTCAAGTAAGAGGGGAAGCCAACAGAATAATACAACACTTAAACATATCCGAGGCCAACTACGAAGTGGCCTGGAACATGTTAAAAGATAGGTATGAGAACCCAAGGATGATATTGTTTAAATTAATAGACAGGATGCTACTGGCGCAGGAAGTAAAGGAATCTTCTGCTAGAGCATTGAAATCACTACATGACACTTTCCACGAAAGTCTGGAAGCCATTGGAGGGTTAGGAACAGACACGGAAGCATGGAGCCCATTGATAGCCAGAATTATCATAACGAAATGGGACAATGAAACTAGGAGGCTGTACGAAAACCTCATTGAAGACAGTAGAGAGATACCAACGTACAAATCGACACAAACATTCTTACAGCGAAGATTTCAGACACTGGAACTGCTGGTGTCAGAAAAAGACAAGAGAAGCAAGGAGGATCTGGTAGGAAACCAAGAACACGCTGCGTGATATGCAACGGAGATCACGGAGTACCGAACTGCAGAGAATTTCAGGAACTCAATGTAAGAGACCGGAACAGGATGATAAAAGAAAAAGGATTGTGTACAAACTGCCTAGCACATAAAAAAGAAAAACAATGTTATTCACAATATAGGTGCAGACACTGTGGCGGAGACCACCACCATAGGTTGCATTATGAAAAAGGAAACACAAGCAACAAAAGAAACTCCAATGAAACGAAAGGAGAACAAACACAAGAAACAAATGGAAGAGATTCGAACAATAGAAGAAACGGATACCAAGCTGATAGGTACAGAGGAGGAAACAATAATCCATACAACGCCAGAGAACAAAATAACGAAAGGCGAGAAAATACACAAGATACCAATGGGCATAGGAATAGCAACGACCAATAAAGAGGGCAGAATTCAGTAAACTGTGCAAGCCATAAGGAAGGTGAAGCATTACTAGCGACAGCTGTGGTACGCATAAGAGATGCGAAAGGAGATTCACACATAATGAGAGCACTAATCGACCAAGGGTCACAATGCACATTTATAACAGAACAAGCTGCGACGACGCTAGGAACAACAAGGAAGCCCATACAGGCGACCATATCCGGGATAGGCTCGTCAGGAGAAAAAACAGCCAACTGGAGTATGAAACTTTTAATCGAAACTCATTACGAAAGTGACTTCGAGATGGAAATAGAAGCACTAGTACTACCGAAGATAACAAGGAATTTAACGGAACAGGATATAATTCTACCGGACTATAACGAGAAAAATGCAATACTGGCAGATCCAATATATTACAAGGTAGGGAAGATAGACTTACTACTAGGAGTAAAAGAATACAGTTACATATTGACAGAAGGGATGCACAGAATAAGTAATGGACTCCTGAGTCAAAACGCCAAACTAGGATGGATAGTTTCGAGAATAGCACGAGAAAGGGAGAATATAAAAGCAGAAGTATGCTGTATGATATCAAGACAAGAAATGGGACATACAAATAAAGAACTTCTGGGAATTAGAAGAAGTAAATCAGGACACAAGTTTCTCAGTGGAAGAACAAGAATGTGAAGAACAGACTGTATATCGACAGACTGTAAAAAGCAATGAAGAAGGGAGATACGAAGTAAAAATTCCGTTTAGGGAAGACGTCGCAATGTTAGGAGAATCTAAACAGCAAGCATTCGCCAGATTGATGCAACTAGAAAGGAAGTTTGCAAAAGATAAACAGTTAGAAGCGAATTACAGACAATTCATGGAAGATTATGAAAACCAAGGTCATATGGTAATGGCAGAAAACCAGGGAGATGGGTACTACTTACCTCATCATCCAGTGAGAAAAGAGGACGGTACTACAACGAAAATAAGAGCCGTGTTTGACGCATCAAGCAAATGCTCATCGGCGGTAAGCCTGAATGATATTATGCACACAGGGCCGAAATTACAACAAGATTTGACAAATATACTATTACGATGGAGATCCAATAAGATCTCTAATAGAGATCCAATGGAGATAATGGAGATCCAATAAGCATACTCAGCGGATCTGGAAAAAATGTTTAGACAAATCAGAATGGCAGAAGAAGACCCAAAATATCAAAAAATTTTGTGGAGAAAGGACACAAAGGACCCCATACAAGAGTATAACTTAACGACGATGACATACGGCACGGTCGCAGCACCTTTTTAGCGTTAAGAACAATACAACAATTAAAAGAATACGAAGGAGCGAGGTTCCCGTTGGCATCGAAAATTGTAAAGGAAAACATTTATGTAGACGATATACTAAGAGGAGCTGAGACAGTGCAGGAAGCAGAAACAGCCCAAAAGGAATTAATACAAGTGTTCAGAAAAGGAGGTTTCATTCTTAGAAAATGGTTGAGCAACGAAGAAAAAATAATGGAGAACGTACCGGAGGATATGAGGAACGTAGACTCCAAGGCATTCAAACAAGAAGAAGTACGGAAAACGTTAGGAATACACTGGTCCCCTAAAGAGGATATAATCACATTCAAAATAGGGATAACGACGGCAAAGAAAATAACGAAAAGACACGTACTGTCGGAAGTAGCAAAACTATACGACCCACTGGGATGGATAGCACCTGTAGTAATCTAGGCGAAAATGTTCATACAGGAATTATGGGAGCAAAAGACCAGTTGGGATAAAGAATTAACTAGCAACCAACAAAGCAGGTGGAATACATACCAGGCGCACTTAGTAAATCTCGAGAAAATAACATTGCCCAGGTGGAACAACTTAAGCAAGATAAACAGAGTAGAAAGAACTACATGGATTTGCAGATGCGTCTATGAAAGGATATGGAGCGGTAATCTACTCAAGGGTATTAGGCCCAGAAATCAAAACGAATCTAATGATAGCAAAATCGAAAGTCGCACCATTAAAAGAGAAAACGACGTTACCGAGGCTCGAGCTGTGTGCCGCGGTACTAGGTGTGTTGCAAGTTTAAATACTCATCCATAAATTTA